>JAHLJT010005052.1:0-14170 GCA_031308135.1 Acheta domesticus | reverse complement strand
AGTTAGTTCATAAACTTGTTACCTTCATATAAGTTCTGTCGTAAATTACAACAATAATGTGCTTATAGCATGAAGAGAAGATGGACTGGTAGAAAATAGAAGCAAGGAACGCATTGGCAGAAAATGTAAAAAATGTTTAAAAAAACTCTCAAAGTTACTGTAGCAGTATGTTCTACTTGATGTAGTGAGTTGACTGTAGAGGAAGACACTATACTCTAATTTACATGAACAGTCAAATGAATCGCAAAACTCTGGAAAGTTTTAAATCAAACAAGAGACTATTTTTACAAACAGCAAATGCGTAATTCTCTGTGTGTATTCTGCCATCTGTGAATCGTTATTGCTGCTGCAGTTTGATTGAGGTTTCCGGATGCGTCAACTGCTAAGGTAATTAGTCCCATAAATATAGTTATGCTATTTTTATCGCTGAGGAGAGGGGTATTTTTCACCGCTGTTGGTGAAACCGGCGCCGAACCCCCATCGGCTTGCCGAGTTTTCTCCAACCACATCCTTCCCCCACCAACAGGGCACGCCTCCAGCCAGGACAAACTAACCTCCAGACTGCTCTCCCTACATTTGGTAGAGTAGTGCATGTAAGTAGAAGTTACGAGGGCGGAGCGGTATAGGCAAGAAAAAGAGAAAGGGAAGATCGCGCGTGGTCCGTGGCTCGTTTGTTAGGATACTGCTCCGGCATTCGTCTGACGTCCATCGGAGAATCCATGAAAACTACTGTTCAGTGCAGTCAGCCACTAGAATTCTTCTCCAGACGGTGGCTGAATTCGATGTAACTACGTAGCTAATGTCGAAAATCTTGCCTCCGCCGGGACTCGAATCTTAATACCTCCCGCTAGGCGCTGCAGTGGACCCAATTGAAGCCGCGAGCCTCCGAATCCGAGCTTCTGCAGGCAACTAGTTATTCATATCTTAGTCTTGCTGGGGTTGAGCTGCCGAGATCTTAACCCGGGAGTGCCCGCAATAGGTAGACTCACGCCAGTGCCCGCAATGTATCTCTCAGATATATCTGAATCTTTTCGTGTGGGAGTGATCTGAAGCTTTATTAATTCAAATACGTATTTTATTTGGTTTGTACGTGTCTCTCAATGCAATTGTTAACAATCGTACACTTGTCATAGACCGGCTGAAAATCATATCATGATACTTCCGCTTACTCCAGGAGCTCACAATACACTAGCACCAGTGTACACACGTATCTGACAGATATCGTGCAGCAGGGAAATGACCCATCGAAAAATAAAAATAGAAGCCAAGCGTTCTCAGAAAAGTACAGTGAATGAGTACATGAAACATCAGACGCCAAATGCATCGCAATAAATTCAGGAACACAAAATTGCCCTGGCTTGGATCTCGCAGATCTATTGCGAGCACTCCCAGTACTCCCGCTACACCGTGCCCTGGCTACATCTCGCTGTGCACTCGAGGTGCCGCGCCGGCGCCAACCTCACAGCAGCAAATCACGAATTACAAATCTCGCGCTCGCCCTGTGATGATCCAGGGACGGCGGCGCCGCAAACATGCTCCGACCCGCCGTCGTCCAAGGCGAGGCCGCCACGCCGTCCCAGGCAGGACGAACTGCGTCAGAGCGTCTAATGAATGACCTTTGCGACGCGTCGCCTGCCTCGTCACCCCGCTGCGTGCACTGGCCGAAATGTTACTGAGGAGGTCGAAGAAAAAGAAAAAGGAAAGAAAAGAAAGGAAAGAGATAGGAAAAGTAAAAGGAAAAGAAGAAAAAGAAAAGAAAAGAATTAGAGTAAAAGGAAAAGAAAAGGAAAATAAACGGAAAAGTAAAGGAATAGAAAAGAAAATAATAAAAGAAAAAAAAAAATGGAATACTCTCCCAGCGAATTGTGCTGAGAAAAATTCCTCCTGTCTGTGTTTTCAAATCCTGTCTAGATAATTATTATCAAACGATTGAGATTTTTATCTAATATTCCGTTTGTGGGCTGCAATTGTAGCACAACTGAACCAGGTTTCGAGAAAAATTGATTTGAAGTTTCATCTTGTATTGAATGCATAATTCCTGCATTCACTTCTTCTGCCATTTCCCTTCCTACATACGAGAATACTGTACTGTAAGATTTGAAGCTGTTGCTGCTGGAAGGTAGACCAATCTGCAATTCTGGAGAGTGCATTAACTCAAAAGTTTTGAGTTGTGCCACTACTGCAGCCCACGAGCGATATGAATTAATTAATTTATTGTAATTCCATCAACCTGTGTTACAAAATGGAATGTTTTCCAAAATATGACATTTGAACTATATCGACAATTTGTTTGAGATATACGTGGATATCGGCTTGTTGCTGCATCCACGTATACGGACAAATAAAAAATAAGAAAGGAGAAGGTAAAAAAAACAAAGATAAAGGAAGAGTGAAAAATAGAGGAAAGGATAAAAATGAAACATACAAATGAAAATGAAAACGAGATAAATGAAACTAAGGGAAGTACAAAAGGAATTTCATTGATTTAGTATTGAGTGACAGGGTTCACTGCCCTTGAATACTGGAATCTTATTTAATGGAAACTAGGCATGTTTGAGGTTCCAACTGAGTTAAATAATGAGATACACCGATTTTACAGATATTGTTGGGCACTGTAAATGAAATAATACTTGTAATTGATATAATATGAAGTTAACCATTGATCATATTTTATTATAATCGTTTGTAATACCCGGCGACCTGACGAAAGATGCCTGAAAATCTCAAGAAACACCACTGAGATAAAAATGAAAGCCACTACTCTCTCTCGTATGATATCTTAAGCTTCCTACTCTGGTGGATAAAAAATCTTCTACAATCTTCAGTTGAAGACCTCGGGACAATAACATGCTATGGCACTATACGTCGGTTTCGAGGAAAAGGAAAGTAAAGGTTTAGACATTACATTCTACACATTGGGGTAAAGAAAATTAATTTATGAATTACATAGCCATCTTGTGGCGGATATTCATGATAAAAATCCAACATCTAGATACATCTATGGGGCGACGAAATACACTAATATCTCACTTTCATCCGAAACGTGGCATATCACGTTATTTCCCTAAGGTCTTCATTATTTCTTCGGTAGCGATTGGCAGATGAAAAGGACATAACGTGTGTTCCCCCTGACCCCAAAGACTCCCATTGCGAAGTTTCAAGACGGAGGCTCTCGCCTTCGACAACGGAGACCAGAGATAACAAAACCTAGTTAATTAGGTTTTTATTATAGACTAGAAAGGAAACTTAACTCAATCTGCGCAACTTTTTAGGGTATTTACGTGTGAATAATTAAACACTTAACAAGAAGTTTTCAATTCAGATAATGAACAAATCCTGACAAATATTACAAGGCTTGTTTAGTTCAAACTCTTGAGTTTGGAACTTTGTAAAACAAAACGATATGGGTCCAATTCTCATAGTGGCATACTTTCTAGAGCAAGGCATATCAAGGTCGCGGGCAAGATAAAAAGCTTACTAGAGTACGCGGGCACTCACTGCGTCCAGAGTAATTGGCGATAGCTTTAAAAGAAAGGATTGTACAAATTTCTCGGGAGTGGCGATACGTCACTGGATGCCTAGTCCTGAGAGAGTCTTACTTCACAATCTTTCAGTTAACAGTTATTGCCCCAACTTTGGTACATTAATTCCCATTTTCTATTTATGCAAAGAAATATTCATTACAATGAAATACATGTTGATTTCAAATTCTCATTGAAAGTAAAATTTAAAAAACTGAATCAAAGTAATTTGATTTTGTAATCCTGTTACTAAGAGTGATATAAAAACATGCACTTTCTACGTTCAAGTTAGAAGATTTAACAACAAAATACTCTTGTCTATTAAAAGCGCTATCCGTCCGTAAGTGAGAATTGTCAACTTGTAGCAACTTGTTAATTTATTTCACATTATTGGTAAATGCAATAAATAAACTTAATGTTTTAATCATACAATACAAAACGAAAAAAGGAAAGAATTCGCCATTCAAAGATATTTCTCACTTAGCAAGGTATTTATATGAAGGGAGAATTTAGTAAGAAAAATACACATTCATTCACGTTTCGTTTGTTTGTTCATATCAAAAATGTATAAATTTTGTTTTTGGTAAAAATATTTGTTTAGAATGCAACAGAAATACGCTTTGTACTATTACAGAGGCACTTTGGCCCACCGTGCTGCTCTGGAAAATAGCGTTTTCGTTCTATTCTGGACAGCGCGCAGTGCGCGGTCGGAAAATACACTAGACGGGGCACGAGCGACACGGAATCGCGGAAAGAATTCTCCTGCAAAGAGACGAGAAGGAAGTTTGCGTTCAGTTGGCGTTGATTCCGCAGAGGTAGTCATTCAGTGAGAAAAATTTTCCTTCGCAGGGAAATAGATAAATCGCGGATAAATTAATGGTATATTTTTGGACGAAGAAATATTACAAATAATTTGAAGAAATATTCTCACATTCCTTCAATTCATAATTATTATGAATACGTATATTATCTATATCGTATATTATATATATGTATGCTACAAACGTAGAGAACTTTTAAAAAGGGCAAACTAAAACAAAAGTGATATAAGATATGTTTTGGTGAGGAACATTTACTTTAGCACCAAGCTTTTTGGTCATACTGCTAGCATCTTAATGCGCTCTGTGTTAGGTGCGGTCCCCAGTAATGACACACTATTTTGACTCCTGTTACGTTCAAAATGCAAGTAACTATACTTATTTCTATTGTACTCTTGCATTGATCTTCTTCCTTACATACATATTAACTTGATTTGTCATTGACTTGACGCATAACAAACTAATTCTTTGATAAAAATTTGGGTGGAAATTGAAAGAACTTGGTTACATTATTCCTCAAGTAAATACATTTAGTCATCATTAAGACATCAGAGAGCGATTAAATTTCCACTTGATCTCTCTCACTTTACTTGGAATCTTTGAGAAATTTAGAAGACTAATGTACGAAGTGTAATACTTCAATTAGACAATTAAATTCAAAATTCAAAATGTTATAACAAGGAAAGCACCCAAGAAGTACGTGATCTTTTGTTGTGTTTGAGTTACTGTGCCCCAGCATACCTAAGATTTACGCTGACTATAGCATCGCTACTGGTAGGACCTCTCTTATCTTCATTTTGCTAAACGATTGAATGATTGTCAGGACTAAACACCAAATGAGTAAACTGAATCAACAGAAAATAATTTCTCAGACATATAGAAGACAGACACTTCTTGAGCGCATGAAAACTGAAAAAAAAATGTATGTGTGAATGAAATATTAAACTGTACAGAGTAAAATGAAACAAATATTAAGTATTTTGAAGATTGAGTAACTAGAATGGCTCTGAATTATAAGCCCAGAGAGAAGAATTAGACGACCACAAGAAGATGGAGTGAGTATTCTAGGAGTCGAACTGATTGAAAGTCTAATCCAATAAGATGATACTGATAAACAAAAAAAAGTATGTTATTTCGCCCGTTTTTAGATCAACTTTTGCATCCCACATTTCACAAACTGCCTTCCAACACCTCAACCGGCGTCCAAGATATTAACTGTAAACTGCTTACAAATGTTTCAACTGTAAAATTAAGCTAAGGATCATCCATTTCAATCCTATGAAAATACATGTTAATACAACAATTATATCTAGATCCTTTGATTTTACATGCACTCCTGGGTTTTGAAACAAATGGAACGTTTGATCAACTTTCTTCATCACAAAGTCGGTTTGCTTCAATTGTTCATTTCAAACTCATTAACGAAGAAAATGGTCTGACGCAAGGTGACAGGAACGAAATCCGTTTTTCAACAATTTAAGTTTCATAAACTACAACTGTTTTCCATTAACTAAATAATGCCCGAAATTAACACAAAGATTACTTGGAAGTGTACTGTTGATAAAAAAAATTGGAAAGAAGAAAGGTAGTATTTCTGTTCCAACTTCGTATGTAATAATTTCTTTTATTTATTACATACAAAATAAATTTCATAGAGATTTAATGTGTGGTGTGCACGACCATAAGGAACACACTATATAATTAGGTTCAAATATTATGTTGTAGTTAATATCTCGAGGGAATATACGTTTACAGACAAATCACTGGCCATGGAGCATCGAGTGGATTTATGTGGTAAACTCAGAATATTAAGGGTTATTACAAAGATTATTTCCCGTTCAAACAATGAAAAAATATTTAAATAGAGGGCAGGAATAAATCAATCGTGATAAATTCATTAAAGTTATGGCATTTTATTGAAATCACCGTAAATCGATAATAGTATTTTTCTGTTTATATCTCCTGTTAAATGTTTTTTATGAAGAAACAAAACATAAAATATGAAATAAATACAGATTGATAGAAAGAATATTCAATCGCTATACTTTATTCAGGAACAATAAATTCGATATGGACAATTTGCCCAAAAACAATAATATTTAGGAGTAATACAATACCATAACTATGATAGGCTGACACTACATGGATACTTAAAGGTCATCCGATAAAAAATCTACTGCCTCTACACAATAACTGCTACACAAACTTCTGGAATAAAACATTCTCACCAATAACGACCGTGCAGTAAATATTCTAACGTCAAAAAATACACACAACGTAGAAAGTGAAAATACATATGACAATATAAAGAGTGACAAAGGGTCCTTTTGTTCTAAAAGGTGACTTTCATGGTATCACTCTTAGATTTCATCGCAGCATGAACAACGTCAACCCGAAACAGTTTCGCCAAAGTCATTTCAAAGACGAATTTCCTCATGAATATTATCTCCGCGTTGCGGGCGTGCTTTCTGACGAGGACAAAAGTGAGCCCTCGTCCCTTTTATGTTTTTCTAAATCTGCCCCGCCTTTCCCAGGGCCGCCTGGTCGCCATGAGCTTTCCTGCACACTCGGGAACGACCGCCTACATGACAAGCGGAGTTGAACGAGAAGGGAAATTGTGACTTCGAGAGGGACAGGACTGCACGTACTGACCTTAACACATGAGAACGAATTCAACATGTATTTGTCCTTCTTTCTCTGAAATTCAAAACCGTCAGGTGTTTGGTTTGGTACCATGTACTCGAAATGCTGCAGAGGACTTTCCTAGGTCATGGGAGTAGGTTTATCGTTATTGGGACGGGAATGCAATATCACACGACACGTATGGTAGAACAAGCTGACAAGATGGGAGAAGTAAGAATTCTGGCAGTCACAGACTAGTTGTCAAGGAACTGAATTTGACTAGCGGGCTTCTCAGATCTGGGGTCAGAAGAACGCGAGGGTCCTCCGCGACAACACATATATGACAAACAAGGGACAACGAACTTGCCGAAGGCGGACTCGAACCCGCGACTCTTCAGACCAAAGCGCTTGAGTCCGGTACACGCTGTTATCCCCCTCGTTCATCCAGGTTGGCACCCAGATAGGTACTTAGAGAAAATCATGTCACCGTTGTAACTCGAACTTCAGACCTATTACATATAGCTGGAGTTGCAAAATCGCAATTGTTTTAGCTGTTACTACATATTCATCATTTGATCATTAAACTACCCGTGAGTCACGAACAGCTGGCACTTCCAAAAACAGGGACGATCGACGTCACATTTAAAATTGGAAATTTGTTTTAAGTGCAGTGTGTTTTATTACTACTGGCCTCTCTACACGTTGAATGTGGGTAATTTATATTCTGTCAGTTCTTTAAGTGTATTATTTACAGTGGATACTTTTGCATGTGAATTATTGCATGTTATTGAGTCAGGATAGTGAGGGGTAGCATCGAAGTGACGAGCAACGAAGATACTAATTTCAATAAATAAATAAATAAAATCTCTTTACTATGTTGAGCCATAATGGCATGGTATTAAATTCATTTCTCATTTTGTTATTTACTCATTTTATAGAGTACATCGCTATAGGTTAATGCTCTATAATTTTGTTTATTTAAATTTCATTCTTACAGATTAGTAATTACTGAGGCATTTTAACGAAAAATTTATAATTACATTTTTTCGTCGTTAAAATTTCAATAAGGTGTACTTCAGAAGCAATACTAGTTCCAAAAACAAAGAGTATCACATGAAAAGAACATCTTAGGAAAAAAAGGTATGTGCTGATGTTCCCATAGACTCAATATTTAATAATAATAATAATAAATATGACTTAATGAATAATAATAATAATAAATATAACTTTATGATAATAAATTTGACTAATGAATAAAAATTGAAAAACATTTTATTTTAAATAATGAGGTATAGTTTCTTCGATACTCAACCACACCACGAATTTATTAATACTTCATAAAAATTCGAAATTGATTTAATATGAATTGCAATAAAATGTACTCTCCTAATTAAACACATTATTTCAATATTCCTAATATCGGAAAACGTGATGCTTTATATTTTGCAACTCTGTTCTGAAGTCCGGAAATGCCATCGTTTCGTTCGAACTTTCAAGTCAACAAAAGAAACAAATGAGAACCTCTACGAAATACGGTACGCTGTGATGTGAAGCGGAAACTTTCGGAAGTAATCCGCGAGCTTCTCTTGTTCTTAGTTGTTTGTAGCACGAATTTTGGGAAGAAAATTTTCTACAATTTCTTGTTCTCTGCATGAATATTAGAGGACACAGCAATTCTACGCTTGCACGTTTTCCCCTCCTTCGCTTTTATTTTTAAAGAGTTAAAAACTTAGATCTTCTCGTCTTTCTGAAGTACAATATTCTATCCATGATGTTCCGTTAAAACCACTTTATTTCTGAATAATCAGTTTCACAAACTTGTATATTAATGAATATAATTCGAAATTAAAATCAGATTTAAACAATTACATCGTATTCTTTCTTACCGGATAAGATTTAGAGAGATTACTTTTCAAGGCTATCACTATAGAATTTTAACAATATTTATCATCTAATTCGAGATAAATATAAACATTATGTACGTAAATTATTTTTATCGTGCGTATTCATTAAATCTGACATAAAGAGATGCATGTTTTAGCAAATAACGTCTTTACATCATTATATTCGTTATTTTCATGCGGTGTATGTAGTATGCGCTTGATAGACATATTTTTAAAATTTATTTGGCCCTACTGAGGTTAAAGCTTATTTTCTATGGATTGTGAAATTATTTGTGAAGGATTTCAGCTTGATTTTTGCATGTTTAGTTAAACGTAACTCATTATCTTCCATTTAATGCTATAAAGATAAATGCCGTAAACTTTGAATTAGTTGCCTTTCGCAAAATATCTCAACGTATACAAGATTAACTTTTATATTAATGCACAATATTTATGAGTTTGATCCTTTGTTGGAAACACAGTATAGATACCATTACATTATTTTTATTAATCATTTACACGTCATTTACGGTCTAGTCTCTGTCAATACTCAATGTCTCTGAAATAAATAATCGAACCATAAACCAACAATTGTTTAACTGAATTATACGCTTTAACTATAACGCCGACCAGTAGTAACCGTTGCTTCTGCTCTAAAATAATGTAACACTAAGTACTAGTTGTTGGAATTTTAAGATTACTTATAAATAAGGTGAGAATATATGTGGGGAATTGTGCTATTTTTTTCAAAAAATTAATAACTTTCTTTTTCAACTTACCATACTGTCTGCGGAAACGGAAAAACATCATGCATCGAAACTTGTCAAGAGAACTTCGTATTTGAGACATTATACAGTCGGCATCACACACAACTGACTTATCTCTCTATTTTCTATGGAAAGTAATCCCGCACTGATTCACTTCATTTTTTTCATTTAAAACGCCTTTTCCGCAAAAAGTATTACTGTTATCTGGGTGTTTACTTAAAAAACGTTGTACGATATTTCAAGCAACAAATTGTAGGATGAAATCAAAAAATATCAAGAAACTAGAAACCGTATCTAATCTCTGCTCAGTATTGAAATAAGCCTACAACCCTGTTTTTGAAACATTTTACTGTATATGTGTCTAAACTAATTTTTTTCAGAAAAAGACCTAATTATTTAGTTGAAATTACTTTCTTCAGGCATCTTATTGCTACGCGTATTTCCACTTCAAAATAATATCTGGTGTTGCCCATTACTCAAGACAGCCTCCCAGAGGATCAGCATTTTTAGCGATTCGACATTTGATTGATAATTCCGTGTTTACAGGTGCGTTATCTGCTACCGTCATTAGTCCCCGTAAGTGTGATGCATGCATTATCACGGATGGTGAGATCTGGCGCCATCTTACATTCCAGATTGCGGGGTTTCGCCATCCAGGCATCTACCACTAGCAGGGCACCGCTTCAACCAGGACCTTTAAGCTCCAGACCGATCTCCGGATAGTGATAGTGTAAGTGTGTGTGTGTTGTGTAAGAAAGGGAAGAGATTGGGTAAGGGAGACGAAGGAAAGATCGCGCGCGGTCCGTTTGTTTGGGTACTGCTCCGGCATTTTCCTACTGTTGATCCAAGAACTACCGATCAAAGCAGCCGGCCGTTAGAAGTCACTTCCAGATAGCAGATAGTGTCGGAAAATCCTGCTACCGACGCGACTCGAAGCTTGAAACCCCACGATCAGAGGCACTGCAAGGACAGCAACTGATGCCTTGAGACATCTCAGCCGGTCATGTGAAGTACAAATTGTTTTGGAAACTCGCAGTGAATTTAGGAACACTAATCGTTTTCATTTACCTGGTTTTGAAAACTAATTTCATTCATCCCCCTTGCCAAAGAACGAATTAAAACGTTCAGCTAGGCTGACTCAACGGGGAAATGTACGAAATGTATTTTTTTCTTGTCTGACACCCTACATTTCACAATCCCGAAGCTTGTAAGTCAAACAGGAATATGCAAATACTATTTACTGTACTTTAAAGCATTCGTGTTATTTATTGTCCACGAGCTCTTGGAAATACATCTGCTAAGGCGAGGCAACCAATCGATGGGCGTCGATGTTCTCGTCGAATATGGATTACCCACATCGCCATTGGTTCCTGGAGGCGGGACCCGAAGTGTGGGCAAGCACACACAACCGGGTGGGTCTGGGCCATGCAGGAAGTAACTTCACGATAAGCATCAAACAGCTATAATAATACTGAATGCGTCTCATTTTTGGCGGAATCGACTTTAATAACGGACTTCTTGTAAATTCTATGAAGCAGTTTCAAGCATTGTCAGTTCGATGGTGAATTTCACACTACAGGGCTTACGCCTATACGACCTCATATCTTTGTTGGAGGTGTACAATTTCTTTTCACTGTGGTGAGGAGTAGATAATGAAGTATGAATGCTCATTAGAAATGAATGACAAAGCATGGATAATGGTTCCGGTGGAATGGACGTGGAGACATGAAAAGTTAAGCTATCACAACTATTTGGTGATATCTGGGATCAGAATCTCCGTCTCAGGCACCTTGTATTTAATTTGAAGTGTAATTTTAAGATAGTCACATTACCAACTTGAAAATTAGACAATATTTTTTCATGTTATTTCGAAACATATTTCGTATTATAACTTTTATGGCGGTTCTACAATTTGGCAACGCTCAAAACGAAGGCAGAAAACTTTGCGCAACTAAATTTTAATCTATTAATATGGTCGATAATGAAATGTTTTAATAATAATAATATATAATATATAAAAATGTAACCAATATTCTAAATAATTGTATTTTATGCTTTTTTATTTCAATATAGTAAACAAACCAATGTGTGATATTTGACATTAAAAATGCTAGTATAATATTATTGGTACAACATGAAAGCAATGCGTGCAGTAAAATATTTTTTATATGGCTTATAAATTACAAATAATATTGATTTTAATGCTAAATCTCAATATCAATAATAATTAATTTCCATTGAACCCGAAGTTTGATTATGTATCGGTCTCCAATATAAGTACATCAGTGACAATTTTAAAACATAATTAAGAAATCTATTACACTTTTGATACATCAATCCAATCCCAGATTCATTCCAGCTACACAACCTCGAAACATCTCAAATAAAACCTATCACTAAAATTAATTATTTTCTCGTTGGTTCATAACTCTCTAGAATACACCACACATTTTATGCAGCATTTTTGAGAACCGTAGAGAACACGTAGACACGTTTACGTTTATATATGAAAAGCCAAAAACACTTTATTGAAGAGCGCATGAAGGTCGCAAAACCTTATACACCATATGAGCGCACAAAAATGTTCATAAATCCACACCCGACTCCTAAATCCAGACTTTTGTCACGAGAAAGCAACTTCACGTAACACGAACATCTCGTCACGTTCTTTACACGTCTGACGGCCACCCTCAAACCTGGAGAGCATCCACAAATTAGAAAACTTTCGAACGGGGCCAGCCGTGCCGACATCTGTCCGTCGTCGAGCCATAAACACAGCGGGAGGGGAGACATAAGAAAGTCAGACAGAGGGAGGGGAAAAGAGGACAACGAGAGAGAAAGAGAGAGAGAGAATATAAGAGGTAACGCGCGCGGTGTGGGTGGAACGGCGCGGCACCACCGACCAAACGTAGAAGAATCCGAGGTAGCGTGGGGTATAGAGTTTCTGGTGTACTGTGGCTCGGGCTCCACCGAGAAAAAGTGACGACGAAAAACTCGTGCTGGTCGTCCTAGCGCAGTGCGGCCACAAATCCTAGTCACGTGCTCTCTGAGAAGGGGTTGGGAACGGCATATTTCAAGACGCTGCGACGTGTTTGTGTGTTTCGATAACGTATGTTTTGGTAGTAGTGTGTGTGCGTGTGTGTGTGTGTGTGTGGGTGTGGTGTGTGTGTGTGAGTATAGTGTATGGTGTTTGCAAGTTCCGCCCATTGTGAGATGAAATAAAATAACGCGAGACTCATACTGCATACAATGTCACGTGCTAGTCGATTTCTGTAAATATGACGGTTAGAAAACAGTACATAACGCGGTAGGAACGATGAACGCGAAATAATGAAGCTAAGGGTGAGAGATTGGAAGAAATAATAATGTTAATGAATGGAATAAGGAAGATGTTGAATATAATTTTAGGAGAAAAAATCGTCAATTATTGTTTTAAGTAAAATATCTAAATTTGCAATAATTTTAGAAAGTCACAAGTTTGTTTTGACTGTAAGGTAATTGTGGGACTTCGTAAATCTAAATACGAACAATGTCAATAAAGGTTTATGCGCTACTAAAGACGTAGAAACTTCACAAACAAATGTTCAACTCCAAACCTTACACTCGTTAACGAACATTGTGAAGAGGCTTTGTTTGAATCTTTATGTCATAACAAGTGATCGCTTCCCACTGTGCACGTTACGAAGAATCTCTGAGAAAAATAGTCTATGTTGTGAAATTAATTTTTTATGGGAACGCAACGCTACTTAAGTTGCAACATAACGAAGGAAAATATAAGCTAGATAATATTTTATTTACCTCTACAAAGTTTAACCTATAATTCTATAAAAAGAGTTCAAGGACAAGTTTGAAGAGAAGTCGTCTCTGTATTTCCAGCTATGGGAGTACACTGAATCATAACTTGAGTCATGGAGACATAGGTAAAGATGATTTCAATCAGCATTTATTAAATGAAGTATCAACTGTACGTGACAAATCATTGATAAACTTTCAAGAAGTAGTAAACAAAATAGAATACATTTAAATATTTATCATGTCAATGTTTAATGATCTTAAAGACAAATAATTTAACTGAAACCATTGTGATGAAAACAATTTTTCATGTTCATTTTGTAAAGGCGGTATATAGCAACAGTCGATCGATGACAAATTCTTTCTTTAAGAAAATAATGAACGCGCAAAGAAGAAAGATTATCTCAGATACATTCTCGGATATAAAAAAATTATGAGGACAGTGTTAACTGCAGGAAAACAAGGAAAATGATAATAATATAATTTATTATCATTCGTCAGTATATTCATAACTTTGACAGTACATGATGACTGGATGATTGTACTTAATAATTAGATTATTATTAACCTTTCCTGATCAAGTGAACTTCCTAATTCTGTTAACAACTCACATAAAATTACCTTTTATAGAGAGCCGGTCTTCTTTTGGCATCGCTACCATCATTTTGTCATTCCTGAACTTACTGCACCAACCAAGGGCGGTGACATCATATCCCACGTGTCAAGGTCCTTCACCCCTCACAACACCTTTAATGAATATTTTCCTT
>JAHLJT010005050.1:0-20131 GCA_031308135.1 Acheta domesticus | reverse complement strand
TAAGCTGCCATTAAAAACTGTTTTTCGTGAAAATAAGACGTTCCTCTGCAGACGATATGAACTAGGTAAAAAGTAATGTTAAGATTCTAAAATTGTGTTTGCATATTTTTCAGGTTTCTTGGAGTTTATTTAAGTGCAAAATAATAGAGTTACACATTTTATTGCACATCAGGTACATTGTTAACATCATAACTGTAACTAGTGGTGCTACAGAATGGCACAGACTTTCCCGTATTAGTTTTCTATTTCTTTGGGTTTTCGCTAGCTATTTGGAATTGCCACATACTCTTTCTTGCCAGCTGCCATCTATCACCGCCAAAAGTACATTTTTTTGTCATTTTCACAATTTTTCGGTTTCCTATTGGTAGAACGGAAATATTCATTTTAGAATATTAAAGAACACAAAAACCTAGCCCTAAATGGCAATTTTCTTTTAAAAATTATTTGCCGTTTAAAGAAAATTGCGTTTTAGCGCTACTAAAAATGCAAATTTCAAGCTTATTTTCACAGAAAATTCTTGAGTTTTCAAAATACTTAATTTGAAGTTATTTGAAGCACTTACTGTTGCGGCAATATGCGCACCCTTAAAAGGCGCGCCAAAAGAGCGGTGCGAAACCAAGACTTCGCGGGGGACGCGGCTCGGCGGACCGTAACGACGCCGGCCTATGGAAGAAGAGGGGCCAGCGGGCGAAGCCGGAGCCAGCAAGCAAAGCTCCGTCGCGGCCCGCAATATAAGTCGCCGGCGGCACTGAGACAGCAGTTCCCCGAGTCGTATAGGCCCTTAAGCCTTCTCAATACACTCGGAAAACTTTGTGAAAATTAATACTTAACAGCATTCTCAAATTTATTACAGATAATTCACTTATAAATAAGGAGCAGTTTGGATTCCGTGCAAAACACAGCACAACGCACCAGCTTGTGCGAATCACGGACCGCATAAGGCGCAACTTCAAACGAAGACCGATTTACAGGTGGAGTATTCCTCGACGTCGATAGCGCCTTTGACAAGGTTTGGCACGTCGGTCTCCTATACAAACTCCACACCATGAACTTCCCTTCATACCTCTTGCACCTTCTCCATTCATGCCTGGCAAACCAAACGTTTCAAGTCACGCTTCTGAATGCCAAATCCACCAGCCGCGCCATGCGGGCCGGAGTGCCGCAAGGGAGCGTGATAGTTCCTACGCTCTTCAGCCTGTACGTACGCGACTTTTCTACGCACCCGCAACGGA
Source organism: Acheta domesticus (assembly GCA_031308135.1). NCBI lineage: Eukaryota > Metazoa > Arthropoda > Insecta > Orthoptera > Gryllidae > Acheta > Acheta domesticus. The sequence goes on along the minus strand of JAHLJT010005050.1, from coordinate 18,899 downwards.
ACTCGCCTTGTACGCTGACGATACGGCTGTAATAGCTACGTCAAAAAGAATCGAGCTTCTTCAGAAGTACTTGGATCAACATTTGCTACAGATCCAGGAGTGGCTGAAGCTGTGGCGGGTCAAAGTCAACGTGGGTAAGAGTGCTGCGGTACTCTTCACACGGAGATGGCGATTCACACAGCCGAGGCCGCTCGCGCTATGCGAAGACGAAATTAAATGGGCGAAAAATGTTAAATATCTAGGCGTTACGCTAGATAGCTCACTTACATTTAAATATCCCATAGAAAACGTGCAAAGATAGCGCGGCAGACCAAAGGCAGATTGCGAAGCTTGTTTCACAAGCGGAGCAAACTGTCTACGGCTAACTGCCTCACGCTTTATAAAGCAATTATTAGGTCGCAAATGGACTACGCATGCCCCAGTTGGGCAATAGCAGCAGATTCACACCTGAAAAAACTGCAAGTAGTTCAGAATGAATACCTCAGGGCCGCCCTCTGCGCCCCAAGGTATATTCCTATAAAAGTGATACACCGCGATCTATCAATGCCAATGCTCATAGATCATATCAAAAAAATTACATCAAACTTTTTTAAAGACGCCGCTGACTCGGAAAACACTCTCATTTCCGCACTCGCTTCATACAACCCGAACAATGGGCGAAGTATAAGCGACCGAAGCACTTTCTGGAGTAAGAGAAATCTGAAACAGCTAAATGAGACCTTGAAACATAAAACTTTGTATTTCTGCACACGCAATGCGCGCGCCAGTTGGCTATGGTTGTTCTGATCTTCTGTTCTTTTTATTTGTTCCAGGATTGGCCATAGATGCCCGTATGGGTAGGAATGGCTGCACCGCAGTGGTGTGAACGTGCATTGCACTTTCGTGCGTTCACAAAGCTGCACAAAGGACTCGCTCGAGACAGCAGTTCGAGTTGAAGAGTGAGCCTGCGTGTCGAGTTGTCAAGTGCCTAACGTGAAGTGTGAGAAACTGTGCTGCGTCATTGGACTTCCTCTGGTTTTGTGGTTTGACTTCGCGATTTATTGGACTTCTTGTGGATATTGGAATTGCTTGACTACGACTAGGGAATTATTTTTTGGATTTTGGAATTGTATTCACTCGCCTGTATTGCTGCTCGCAAGCTGTAATAAACAAAGTTGTGGGAAATTTGTGTTTTTCTGAACATAACACTTGCACTCACAAATATAATAATCTTTACAAATTTTCTGGTAATGTGCATATTAAGATGTGAGAAATCATTCAAACAAATTACATTTATATAATTTTTGAAAGAACAAAAAAATAATTCAAAATAAACTTCAACTCATATTAAAAAGTGCAATTAGCACTATACGTTACAAAATTTTCAGAAAAAAATTTGCAGCCATATGAGAGAATGGCTTTGAGCGATTATGAAAATGCAGAACTTTGAGATGCTTTTCAAAGAAAACGGTTGCGTTTTCGAGAAACTTTACTTGACGTTATTTAAAGCACATGTACTCGTAAATATAATAATGTGAAAAAATCGCCGCCTAATGTAAATATTAACGACGTGAGAGAAGTCAAAAAAAATTACATTCTTCCAATTTTTGAAAAAAAAAAACAAAATAGAGGAATATGGCGTTAATGTCATTTCATAGAGCACATTTAGCACTGTCCCTACAAAAGTTTAAAGAAAAATTTGGAGCCGTTTTTGAGAAACCTTGTTTTTGTAATTTTTTAAAATTGCATATATTGCACGCAATATTGCGCAAAACTACTAAAATTTTCAAAAAAATGCACTTAACCTTAATGAAAGAACTCACTTTGGAGAACACATTTTATTTAAAAGAAAAATCTCTATTTTCAATTTTGTAGTTCCAGATGGACGCCGAGAAAATTTTAAGCTTTTGCAATTTTCGAAAATTCAGTTATCCGTGAAAATTAGACATATGTCATCTTAATAAGTGTATTTTTACTCTAATCTTACAAGAAATTTAAAGAAAAAAATTGGAGCCGTTTTCGAGAGAATTTTGAAAATGTCCGGGGGGCTTCATGGAAAGTACCCTCAAATTTTACAGAATCTTTTTCAAAATATCAAAGCTTTGACTAGAACCAGATCGACCGGGGAATATACATTTTGAAAGAAATCGTACGTATGGTTTAGGCGCTAGCAGTGTTCACAGACGGACGGACAGACGGATGTTTTCCTTTCAATTGGTTTTTCGGTATCAAGGAGGCACAAAACAGGGTTTCTGGCTACACAACGTGTTAGTGGGATTTTTCTTAATTTAGCAATTGGTTTATCCACTTTTTCGTTATCACGGCCCGGCAATGAATTTTTTCCGCCTAGAATTGGCCATTATTTCGCGCAGCATCACATAACTTTCCGTATACTAAGTATATCACTCCGTGTATACGTACGTATACGGGAAAAGTAATAAGTAATTGCAGAACGGGTAAGCAATACTTATAAGCTCGAACCCGACCGACTGAGCAAGTACGGCGAAGTGAAGCCTGATAAGATTAAATGCAGACAAGAACGAATAATCACGTTTCCAAATTATTTCCCTGCGCCCAAATTACCAGAAAGAGATAATTAAAACTATTCGGAGGTGTTACGAGTATCTATCTGATACATGATTTTAGTATGTTTCAATATCATGGTCAATTATTAATAACCATGGTTGAATTTTTTCCTGAAAACTTGCATGTATTATACGCAATTTAAGCTACATATCTTAAAATAAAAGTGATGTATTTTGGAAAATATAATTTGAAAATTTTCATAGTTTATCATACAGTTATATCATACAATTATGACGTTAAAAATGTACCTGAAGCGCCATAAAATATGGTAATTTCTATTATTTTGCACGTAAATGAACTCCAAGGAATCTAAAAAATATTCAAACACAGTTTTCGTAAAGAATCTTAACATTAATTTTTACCTAGTTCAGATCGTCTGCAGAGGAAGGTCTTATTTTCACGAAAACTGGTTTTTAACGCCTACATGCCAAATCCCGGAATGAAAAATATAAGATTGAAATTTTTCCTAGTTTTACCACAAAACGAAAGTTTTAAAAAAGTTGCGAAAGGTTTGAATTTTTACTCGGAGTCTTCCTCAACTACAAAATTCCAGATGTAGATTTTTCCTTCAACTAAAATTTGTTTTTCATAGTCATTTTTTCTTTCTTTAAGGTCATGTACATTTTTTTGAAAAGTTTAGTAGTTTTCGCGAAATATTGCCTAAAAAAATTACAAAATAAGATTTCTCAAAAACGGCTCCAAACTTTTTCTTTAAACTTTTGGTAAACTTTTGGATGAGTTTTCTGCCTTGTTTAATCCGTTCCAAAACCTCTGTCTCATAAAGTCCCTGTTCTCCGAATTTTCACCCCTCAATATTTAATTTATTCAGTTTTCTTAATTTTGTTTTCCTGTGCCCATAGTTATGTATTCATTATTAGTATTTAATGCTAGTACATTGTTTTTCCTAAGTTGAGTGTCAGTCTCCACTTTGCGTATTCATCTCTGATCCTTATCAGCATAAATTCTATATCATCTAGGTCGTGTGCCACGATTACCTGGTCATCAGCAAACTATAAAGTGTAAAGAGTAGAGTACATATCCAACGTATTCCCATTCCCCGCACAACTCCTTTTCCATTTCTGCAGAACCTCATTCAAATAGATTTAAATAATATCGGTGAAATGCAGCATCCTTGCTTTAAGCCTTTCGTGATTGGGAATGATTCTGTCAAGTGCTTTCCTACTTTCACTATTCCTGCTTGCTGTGAATATATTTCTTATTATATTATATTCTTATTATATTAGTGTATCTTAGTATATTATTTTTTTTTGTTCGTTTTTTACTTTTGTTATACATTTACAAATTGATTTTTAAATAAATCATTTATTTTCAAAGATTGGAAATAAAAATTGCTAGCTCTTTAAAGGATTATCGACAATGCAGGGAATGCAACAATTAAACTCCGTTCCGCTGTTGCGAATTTCTGTGAATTACGCATCATTGTTGTGACTTGATATAGCTGTATGGTATCAGGCTTCTTTTCCCAATACAAGTTTACTAAAATGTATTATATTTTTATACAGTTGTAGAATTTACATAGTTTTGGAAACACTGCGATGGAAATAGTGAGATGTTCGCTTCTTGGTTGAATTGGACGTTTTTCAAATCACAGCTAAGGTGTTAGTAGGGCAGAAACTGCATTATTTTAATCCTACGTAGAAGTTTTCAATAATGCGGGAAAGTATGTGCTGTTGTAGCACCACTAGGTTCTTTAAACTTTTGGTAATGATAGTGTCTAAAGTACTCAATGAGGTGACATAAACGCCATATTGCTGTATTAATTTGTTTTTTCAGAAATTACAAAAAATATTTTTTTAATCTTGTCCCACGTCGTTAGTATTTGCATTAGCGGTGATTTGTTCACATTATTTTACTTTAAATAATGCATGTACTGTGACCATCCGTTTTCCCCTCCGAAAGCTCAGGAAAACGTGGCACATTTATCGCCCGCACGAAGAGCTTCAGTACTCATAGCGCGCACCCCACAGACAGAAGAGAGCTGCTGATTAGTTCTCATAAGTATCACAAGAGTTCACTAGAATCGCTTGGCTAGAGTAACAGCGAGGCATATAGCATATCCCGTTCCTTTTCGAAGCGTGTCGTCAAGCAGCGAGGTTGAACGGACGTAACGTATCAACGTTTGACGCCATCAATCCAGACGAAGAAAAGTCATCAGAGCTCTTCAAAGACAAAAGGAAGAGCTTTCTTCTTTTCCTGTAGTCTTTTATTCTTTTATATGCTCTTCGCTTATTATATGGAATTGAATTCTACTGGATATAATTGGAGAATACTAGCGGCATATGGTTAAAACATTTACGTTGGTAAAAGACGAGTATTAAACCACACCGTTGGTCCAGAGGGAGTTCTGCTGCAGGGGAGCTTTGGTAACGGTACCCGATCAGCGGAGCGAGCAGCGAAGGGAAGCGCCCAGCATCAAGGTCACCGATGTCGCCACTGCTCGCGGTTCAGAAGACGGCGAACGAAACACCCGTGTTGAAAAGGATTTCAAAGTAAGAAAGTTCCTTTTACAAACATTCTAGTGCCCAGAACTTGTTAACGAAGCAGATAGAATAATTCTGTGCAAACCGAGAAAAAGATTTAATATTCAGTTAGTGGAGAGAGCAATTTTATATAACTTGCAGAATAAATCTTTCTTTATCCTTATTCTTTGTAAAATAGAAACAGTAAAACTTAATTTTTTGTGTTACATGAAAGAGAATATAAATGGTAACAAAGAATGTGTAAAGGCCTAGTAGAATTTTGATTTGATGAGATAGTGTAAATTAGTAAAATAGCAAAGAGAAGGGTGTATAGATTTAAGAATTTTCTTGTGTATTCTATTTTCAGCAATTGACAGCGTATTTTATGTTTTCTATGTATTATGAGTGTCAAGTGTATGAGATTTCTATGCCACAAATTTTTCATCTCAAGATTATAGTAAGGTTTTTAAGAAATTTGTGTTTTAATCTGAATGATTCGCGAGGACCGTAGTGTAGAGAACCCACGTCTCTGATCCCACCAATTTCATTTTTTTATGTGGCCCACCGTCAACCCGACTGAGCTATCCAAACATCCAGGGAGCTTATTAAAAATCCCTCTCCCTTATCCCCGAAGGCGGTGGAGGTCGCAGTACTTTGCAAATACTTTAAATAATGTCAAGTAAGTTTCTCTTAATTCAACCATTTTCTGTGAAAAGTAGCTCAAAATTCTACATTTTCACTAACGCTCAAATGCCATTTTCTCAAAAATGGTTCCAAATTTATTTCTTCAAACTTTTCAAACGGGTAGTGCAAATTGCGCTCTTTAATATGCCGTAACGCTCATTTTGTTTTTGGGAGGGGGGTTTGCAAAAATTACACAAATATAAATTTTTGAAAGATTTCTCACGACATTAATATGCACTTTTCCCAGAAATTTGCAAACACTATTGTGTTTGTGAGTCTATGTGCTTATAATAACTTCAAATGAATTTTTTCGAAATCTCAAGTAGTCTCTGTGAAAAACAGCTTTGAATTTCGCATATTTAGTATTGGTTAAACGCAATTTTCTTAAAAATGATCCCAAATGTTTTAAAGAAAATTGCGATTTAGAGCGAGGATTTTCCGTTCTCTGAAATTCTAAAATTAATGTTTCCGTTCTAACATTAAGAAATCGAAAAATTCAGAAAATGCCAAAAAAATGTACTTTGGGCGGCGATAAATAGCAGCCAGCAAGAGGGTGTGTCAAGTCCGAGACGAAAGGAAATAGAAAGTTAGTACGGAAAAGTCTGTGCCGTTCTGTAGCACCTCTAGTTTTTTCTGTAATTTTCTCCACCTAGCATGCCCTGAGGATGTAGGAATAAAACTCCAAAACGACGGCTAACTGACATAAATTTCATTTATTGGACCAATACCCATGAACTACGCAACGGACTCCTCTACAGAATATCATGAAATACAGTAGGTTCAAAAGGCAGGCAGTTTCTTATTAAAGAAAAGTAGCATTTTCACTTATCTGGTTTCGATGACACAGAAAATATTCTCGCATGGAAGGAGTAATTAAATGAACCATGAGGTATTTACACTACGATTTCGAAAGGATATTTCCCGCAATTTCCTGAAACCGCATCCACACCAACCCAGCGCCCGCTCGCCCCTTGGACACCCCTGCCGCTGACCACTTCCCCATGAAACATTTTTCCCGGCTCCGATTTAATTTTGTCTGCGCGCGGAGTACCTTTGACGGGCAAGTTGGCGAGCAAGCTCGTTTGCACCGCTGGCTCGCCAATAACGCAGATGCTGGCGCTGGGAGTCCGCCGCGGGCCGGTCGGCGAGCCCGCGCCCGCCCCCGCCCCCCTGCGTTGAGATTAAATGAAACCATCAAAAGCGAGGGAGATATCGATAATTATCGAAGCCGGGCGGTCGGCGTCTTGCGGCCGCTTTCATGTGGCAGCTCGGGGCGCCTCCTGTGGCGCGATGCGGAACTTCCGCCTCTACTCCCCCTCCCCTTCCCCCGCCCACGGATTTTCCTTCCCTTCTTTCTACCGTTCTGGACAGCGAGGCACTTTCTCGTATATACGTTCGCATGTGCGGGCACGCTGTGTAGTCCCCCAACCTCCAAACCTTTCCTGTGTGGTTTGAGGTCCCGGAATTATTTTTATTACGCATGTGGGGATCTGGAATCGATTCTCAACTTCGTTGTCCTTTTCCCTCCCAGCGCATCCCCTCCCCCCTCTCTCTCTCTCTTTCTCTCACTGTGTGCTTCACCGTTCGGACTGCTCCTCCGCCACCCGTCTCCAGCTTCTGATTATTACGAACAGGAAACAAGGCGGAGCTATTTGCTTTTCATAATGCGGAGTTTCATATCTCTATATTGAGCCGCAGGCGGGCCAGATGTATAGTATCATCACTACTGGGAGCTTGTGTTTTGGGACGGAAGGGGAGTGAGGTGGTGGTGGGGGGGAGGGAGAAAAAGGAATATCCAGAGGCGGACGATGCTTGTATTGGAAAGCCAGGGAGCTATCTTGAAGTGCTGTAACTTATTGAAGATCGGATTCGAACCGGCGGTAGCGGCGTGGGGGCGGAGGCGGGGCCCAAGGCGCGTTCTTTGGATGCGAAGAGATTCGGGGAGGGGTGGGGGGAATACCGAAGAAAAGATTACAAAGGACGGGGCAAGGAGAAGAAGGTTCGGAAGCATCGACGAGTGAACGGTCAGTGGAACCTCAAGCAGGAGAGGAAACGGAAAGCTACAAGAAACGCATGGAATGTAGGATGGGAATACGAGAGAGAATTGGGAATTTAGAATTTACAACGAAGAAGTGAGATTGGAATATAAAATGGAAGGCACGTAGCTGGAGTTGAGAGAGTGGGGTTGCAAACATGCGGACCCTTCTTTCTCCTTAAATTACGAAGGAATGTCAAGAAGTAAATGAACGAGTATAACGAGATTTAAGATGTGGCCAGTGTTATACGTAAAAGTCGTAAACTAATCATTCGTACCAAATAGTTTAATATTCTAAAATTAATATTTCTTTCTACCACTAGGAAAGCGAAAAACTAAGAAAATATAAAAAAAAAAATGTAGTGTGGGCGGCTGTAGATGGTAGCTGGCAAAAGTATGGGGCAAGTATGAATAGTTCGTCGAGACCCATGGAAATAGAAAACTAATACGGGAAAGTCTGTGTCATTCTATAGCACCACTAGTTGGTTTTCTTAAAGAACACTAAAATCTTCACCTAAATGGCAATTTTCTTTGACAAATTTAGAGCCGTTTTTTAAGAAAATGGCGTTTAAGTGCTACTAAAAATGCCAAATTTGAAGCTCTTTTTCACAGAAACTTTGTGAGTTTTCGAAAAAACTTCATTTGAAGTCATTTGAAGCATTTTAACATACAAATACAATAGTGTTTAAAAATGTCTGGAAATGTGCATATTAACGTGTGAGATATCTTTCAAAAAATTACATTTGTGTAATTTTTGGAAAAACCAACAAATATCCCAAATTGAACTTTACTTCATATTAAAGAGTGCAATTATCATTATCCATTCGACAATTTGAAGAAAAAATTTGTAGCCATTTTTGAGAAATGGCGTTTGAGCGTTTCCGAAGATGTGGAATTTTGAGCAAGTTTTCACAGAAAACTATTCAATTTTTAAACTTTATACGACATTATTTAAAGAACATGTACTCATAAATATAATAATGTGAACAGAGCGCCGTTAATGTAAATATTAACGACATGAGAGACAAGTCAAAAAATTACATTTTTTTAATCTTTGAAAAAACAAAAGAGCAGAGCAATATGGCGTTAATGTCATCTCATAGAGAACATTTAGCACTGTCCCTACAAAACGTTTAAAGAGAAAATTTGGAATCTTTTTGAGGAAATTTGGTTTTTGTAATTTTTTAAAATTACAAATATTGTGCAATATTGTGCAAAAACTACTAACATTTTCGAAAAATGTATCTGACCTTAATGAAAGAAACTCACTTTGGACAACAAATTTTAATTAAAGGAAAATTTTCTATCTTCAATTTTGAAGTACCCCTCAAAATTTTGAAGAATATTTTTCAAAATCGCGGCGCCTCGAGTGGAACCAGATCGTCTGCTGAATATTCATTTTGGAAGAAATCGTACTCATGGTTTCGATACTATGGTTGTTTTGCTGATGGACCGGATGACGGACGGACGGGCAGACGGGCTGACGAATAGATTGGATAGACGTTTTGAAAATAACCACTTTTTCGGTATCAGGGGACCCCCAAAACATGTAGTTACATTGAAATCTCCAAATCGATTTTCCGCAGCATTACGTAAGTTTCCTTATAACTACTTATTGTTGTATCTCAGAAACACGTGCTTTCTTAAAAGGAGATTTATTATACAAAAAATCTTGGCCCACTCGGCCGCCATGTACAGATGCAACAAAACTCTAGTAAAACATTCTGCCGTCCGGCTTACACTACGCAGCGCGCACTCTGTCTGCTGAGATCTGCCGCCGGCGCCTTTTTATGGCGGCCAGCTCCCGCGTATGGCTTCTCGCGGCTCCTCCTAATTGGCTCGCTTGATGGTGCTTGAAGTCCAAGGAGTAGTCATTGCTGTTCTGAGCGCGCTTTTTGGCGCGTTCGGCGAAACTCGGCGCTCCTGCTGCCGACGCTCTGCGCACGCCGCCGGCGCTCTTTGCCGCGGCAATTTCGAATTGCTGGCCATATACTACACCCTCCCCACCCAATGCAACGAATAGCGGCACGATCCATTCGTTGCTCAGGGGACAGTCACTGTAACAACTCATAAGACATAAGAAACTGATCGCAGTCATGCGTCTACATTACGGCACTTGCGTTTTACAACCATACTACATCTCCTCATGGTACATATGAAACTTCCTAACTTCTCTGGCATTTTACATTGTTGTACAAATATACGAAAATAGCTCTTCACTAAACGAACGTCAAAATAAAACAATGAGCATGAACACAACCTCATGACATTAACAAATTCCTAGTTACCATCTGTACATTTGAAACCAGGTGCTTGAGAAACCAAAATAATTAACTTTGATTCACATTTACTTGACACACTTCGTCAAAATGAATACACTCAAATAATTTCCATTGTCAAATAATACATTTAAATTAAACTTTAACAAATGTGAAACAGAAACATAATGCACCCCATAACTGGAAAATCTGTCAGCTTTTTCCTCAACCTTTCTTTATGATAGTAATCTAAGTATACTCTTTTCACCCTTACCTAGCTGAACACTTGCGAAAACTAATTTCCGGATGCCATTTCCACTGGATACTTGAATTGTTATCCCGCGTTTCACTTTCACCGCATTTGCCCTAGCATTACTACTGTTTCCTGCTGTCCACCCATGGCATCACTCTATCATGTGTATTTGACCATCTCTTCCGTATGGTTTACGTTTGGTAGACCTGCCACTATTGCTCTTGATGCACCGCTCTCGAAACACACGCGCTACCAGGCCCCGTAACTTTGCTTGCTGCGAAGCACTTGAGTCACTTTCGTCACCCCATTTTTTGACTTAGCTTCACTAACTACGGGCATCATGTCACATTGTTTCCACTGCCCATCTACTGGGCCTTCTCGAATTCTTGCTTAAACGCAAAGCCTAGCCTCATGTCCTGTAGCCCATTTGCTGACGCCTGCCATCTTTCTAACCGATTTCCCCAGCGCGCCACTAGTTGAATAACTCTCCCTAACACAGGTTTTCTACTGTTCACCTCATTCTTGAGCTCACTAGCCAGTTTCGTGCCTAATTCAACCTGGTATACCTCTATGTACCCGCGATCGTCTTGCACTACCAACTTTTGGCATATTTCTACCCTTTTTACCATGTCGTCATAGTTCACCTCCTCGCATTTTACCATGAAAAGCTCTCGCTTGCTCGTCGTCGTTAGACTTGCCCCTGTGGTCACTTCCTGTGGTCCCGACTTGAGCTGCTGTCCCGGCCGCTTGCTGCCTGCCCTGTTGCACCGGCTCACCCGAGCCGCGGCCTCCTGCCGGACGGCGCTGCGGTTACCTGCCCGGCTGACCTCCCAGGGGCGGCTGCCCGCTACCTGGTGTCTCTACCTCGCCAGCCTTGCTACCTGGCTGTGCCTGCTGCTGCGTGTCCATGACCTGAAACTCCGATTCTAGCACTTCCTTGCCTTTTACCAGTTTCCCTCCTAAATTTTCACTAAGCCCGTCATCTTGTGACCTAATTTAATTCTGCTAGCTCCTGCCACGCGTTTCTTACTAGAACTGGTTTACATTTTCTTGCCGTGTCCTTTGGTTTCAATTCACTGTAAATCTTCGTGCTCAATCTGTGCTGACCGCTTAATATATTACTGCTATCAACCTACGGCACATATTTTCCCATATATTTTAATCCCTTTCCATAGGTCTCTGACGCTAATCACCAAGTTCTTACAGAATAACTTCCCTTCCTTGCTGCTATTACACGTAATCCCTACTTTTGCTACGACTATAGCTTGTGCAGTCCCTACCTTGCTTTGAGCACATTTCCCTCTTGCTTTGTACCACCGTGAACTCCATTACCCTTCGTGGCTCCCTTTGGTCGTCGCTCACTCCGGCCTCCGCGCCGAGCTCGATGCCTTCCAGAATGCTTCCTCTGCATTTATCTGCGTCCTCGTTGCCTGCCGCGCCTGCGCTCTGGACCCGCTGCTCACCCGGCCGCCTGCTTGCCCTCGCCGCGTTTGTCAGCTACGCGGCCTCTAGTAGTACTGCGCTGCGTCGCCCTCGCGGCGACCTTCTCCCGGCTACTACGCTGCACGCTCGGCCCGGACCGCGCTATTGGTGTCGCGGCCTCTAGCCGACTTCTGCGATGCCTTCTCGCCACCATGGTAGCTTGCTGCCACAGCGCCTCCTGCTGACGTATGGTTGCCTTCGCGCCGACTGTTGCGCCGCTCCCCCGTGCGGCTGCCTGCAGCTGTAGGGGCGTCCCATGTCTCCTGAGACGAAGACCCGCGGCGTCGCCACTCCAAACCGCCCCGGCCGCGTCAGACGCGTTCCGTGCACACGCCTGTTGCGGCGTGTCGTCCAACCATAGCTTGTTGCGTTTTACCCAGGCTTGCCATTTGCTGCCTGCCGTTCTTCCTGCTGCCTCTCCAAATCTTCCATAAACTGCCGATGCTGCCGTTCCATTTGCTCCCCAAATTCTAGCTGCCGCTTTATCATATCAAACTCGGCGCTCCTGCTGCCGACGCTCTGCGCACGCCGGCCGGCGCTCTTTGCCGCGGCAATTTCGAATTGCTGGCCATATACTACACTTATATTCTCTGTGAATACGTACGTATACGGGAAAGTAAAAAGGAGTTGTATAGTATAAAAGTCAAACTAATAATTAGGGAGCGGCATAGCTAAGTGAAATTTCTTGGTATTTGGTTCGATTTGGATCCCATGTACATTAAAATGTAGTGCATATTTGTGCATTTTTGGCCGATTTTTCTTGTTGGTGCATATTCGTGTAATTATAGGAGCATATTTTGCAATATTTCGTTAAAATAGAAGCTTATCTGTAAAAGTTTTATATTTTCATAGAATCTATTTATTTGTGAGCATTTATTGATCAGAAAAACTTTCTTATGGTTTGTGTTATTTTGATAGATAATAAAACAGTTACGCAAAAAAATATCGCAATTAATATCATGAGAAGTGCTGTGCTAGCCGGTAAATTGACGACTCGCTTACCGAGGATATTTGAATCAAAGAAAACAAAAACGTTCGATGTCAAGGGGCCTCAACTTTTGAGGAAATGAAAAAAATTCATTTACTTCAAAATGTATTCTGTATTATTCACAACAAAAAATATGTTTATTACTGATATTGTTAAAGTAATCCTTATGGTATATTTGGCTTAACGTTTAGGAACACATCGTCATACAAATTAAAGTATTGCGGACTTCGAACCGTTTAGTAAGCCATTGTCGTTTCGTTATTAGAGTACACGTATTTTAAAGAATTACTTACGCATTTCGACAGTAATACAAGTAATCAAATGGAAAATAAAAAATCTTAAAAGTGTAGCCACCTTTTCTATTGTATGAAAATTAATTAAAATTTACAAAGGAAAGTTCTCTTTCTATTCACTTCACAGCTCTTCCACGTTCACAGTACTTTTTCTTACAATCAGTCTGAAACTACAATTAGCGCAGGAACAAACTGCTCTTTATAGTTTACATATTCTATTCTTTAAATTCTAGCCGTCTTGATTTTATTCTTTTCCTCTCACTTTCATTTTTTCTCTTACGACCGGAAACCTGTTCACTTTCCATAGTATGACTGTTGAAATACCATACAAAATGGATAATTTCAACTTGATTGGGAACTGAAATTTCGCAAATACATACTTTAAACTCAACCTGCTTTACAACGAAAAGAGACAATGCAAATGATACATCAATTAAGTGGACAATGATGAAATGAAGACAGAGAATAAGAAAAATGAACGTCAAAGATAATATCAGAACGTTGTTGTCTGCGAAAACACCAGCCGAGAAAACAAAAAGGTTCCAACATCAAACGTTCTTGCTTGCCACAAAGAGTAGGTCTTCTTGCGGACATCACAGAGGCCGGACAATTAATATTCATGCATGAAATGATGTATTTATGTATTAACAATCCCGCCATTAACTCAAAACCCAAAAGAATGTGACAACGAACCTTTTTATTCGATCAATATTTTTTTGCGAGGTCATATTGTTTAAACCAGACAGAAAAACTGAACAAGACATACAACATACTCCACTAAGGTGCTTATTTGCTTTAATTATTTCTCCCGCGAAGAAAGCTACGTTATATTATGTTTGCACAAGAGTATATCTTTTTATTTCAAGCTTGCTTCTCCTGAATTTTATCAAGGAAAGGATCATAAAGGAAATGAAATATTGATAATTTTAATGGCATATTAAAGTTCATATTTTAGAATTTGTAGGTTATAAATGCATAATTTTAAGACCTTATTTCCAAATTTTACGGCATTAAATCTTCTCCCTAGTAATAATAGTACAGTACAAACGCAGATTGTTCACCGGTTTGTTTCGATCATTTAATTAATTAATTTCTTGGCAGATTATTTTTAAGATATTAAAAACAAGTATACATTTCTTCACCAAATAGATTCGATAAAAACGTTTTGTTTATACTTTTAGAAACGAAAATAAGCATCGCAAAAGAAATAATTTAAAAAAGATAATATAATGTAAATAAAAAATGATAATAAAAAGTAAATATAAATGTACAAGAGAGGTATTGATAAGGCGAAGTTTGAAAAGTGTAAATGAAGTTGGGGTTACATATGAACGATGAAAACTGAACTGCGGATACGCACATATGTTATAAAATTGAATATTGCTGGCAAGGAGGAGCTCTGGTAAGGGGCTTGATGCATTTTCACTCCCTGCCTCTCATTTCAGTATTACGTTGTGGAAATAGGACACGCTGACCAAAACATATCTAATGAACGTGTGGCTGTCTAGGTTCTCATTTGAAAACTTTGAAAGACCAAATCGGGAAAAGCTAAAGAAATCTATTGAAAAGAATGAAAGGTCCGTGCGATTCGCAAATAGATGGAAATATTGTATATTTGAAGAAAAACGAAAAAAGGTATGATTCATAATATTCAGATCAAAGCTCGTACGTGAGATCTGACAGTGCTGGAACGAGTCTCTCAAAATTATGGGTAACTAAAAAACAAAATTCTTCCGAGAGGTAATGAGCACATGAAAGTAAGGTAGGAATGCCTTTGGTTATGAGATGCAACTACTACGAGATATGCTCTTTTTCTAAAACCTTGTACGAGGTACTTGCACATTTTGATGATAATAATTTCAGTAAGTACGAGATCATGTGTTAGGATTACGATAGTGGATAATGTGCATTTTCACGTTTTTTAAAATAATTTTTTCAATTGTTTATCCAAAATCGAAAATAATGTTTATTTCAGAAACAGCCATCTTCTTTTGAGCTATTGTCTCCTTCCGTTCTATTTGATTAGCTCTGATACAATGAGCTTTTCAGTGTGTGGTCAAAAATATATTATAATCAACCGGAAAGTAGAATTATCCTTTCACTTATCTTCTTTTGCTGTCGCTCGCAAGTTCGTATTCCCTTGAGTTCATCCGTGCGTGACTTTTTCTACATCTGCTGGGCTATAACAGTGAAAAAAACTCACACAAATGAACATCTTCATGATCTTGATGCACATTCAACTTCAACCAAGACTGCACTACTACGAAGGAACTTTGGATGAAAAGTGAGACTTTCGAAAAGATTCCATATATAAACGTCAAATAACAGTAACATTTATAATGATACGAGTAGATAGTAGGTGCAAACAACAGGTAGATTTTCTGTGCGAACCACTGAATTTTTTCATGTCTACAACCTTTATGTAACATATTCTTCTTTTAATAAGCTTTATTTTTTTGGTCGCATGAACTGCAAGGTCATTAGCGACCATTTATACAAAACGTTTTCAATTCATCAAATAATTTTATGCCCTATAGAAATTTGAAGACATAAATGAGAGATGCTTGCGTCAGTAATTTGGAAAAACAATTTGAAAGTGAATATGCGGTATCTCACTGAAACCACTGGGCATTCTATTAAGATGTGATGAGTTATTGTGATGATATTACATGATAAACAATACATGATATTACATGATAAACAATTAAAGACTATACTGATCGTCAAAAAGAAAAATAATGTTTATTGTAAAAGAACAATGATATATAATGAATTAGTTTACGTTTGTATTGTATACATTTAAAAAAAATATTTAATACGCCTGTAACAAGTAATGTACTTCAGCTTGCGGGTCAATGACCCCCATCTCGATCAGGTTTTTGTCCAGTTTCCCTGATCCTTTGAGTAAATGCTGAGATGGCCTCTTGTTTTGCTTCTGGACGTAAATGTAACTTCACTGTGCGCACGTTTTGTTCAGCACTCGTTTTGCTTGTAGTTCATTACCGTTGAAATTGATTATCTATAACTCGGAAACAAACATTTTTCAAATATTTTATTTTTCTAAAATAATTATTTTCTAAATTAATTTTTTCGTTTTCTATTTTCGTAGGTTTTTTTTTAAATTCTGGGCCTCAAGAAAATGTGCGCAGATATATCTCTTTCCCCACACGTCATACACAGTTTTTACTGTTTTTTTTTTGATTTTGACAAGTAAATAATAAATGTGGTGGAGATTCTTTCTTGAACTGATGTGAGTAAGGCGGTTATGTCCTGAGCGAAGTCTTGCGAAAGTAGTATCTTCTTTTGCTGTTTGAACAATCTCTGGTTGGGTGCAGTTGATGCGCTGGAAGGATCGATGTGCGCGGTCCGCGTGAGGCGAACGCAGGAAAGTCCCGGGCGCGCGCTGACCGATCCGCGCAAAGACGCCGCCCCGCCCCCCGCGCCGGGCGCCGCCCCGCCCCCTCCCGCCCCCTCCGCCCCCGCGCCGGTTTGTGTGCGCGCGGGCTTAAGGGCCAGCCGCGGGCCCTATGGGTAATTTATCAGTCCGCGGCGGGCTTATGACCGCGGGATTAGCATTGTCCTCGTAAGACCGGTGATTAGGGCGCCGGCATGTCCGCGCGGCGGCGGCCGCTCGCCCTGGCTCTGCTTCGTGCGACGCCTTCCTCCCCCCCACTAAGCCTCCGCCCCTCGCCACCTGCCGCGTGTCTTCTCCGCGGCGACGACGGCAGCGGCGGGGCTGAAAGCCAGGGCTGCTCAAATGCAAGATTTGGGGTGTGTCTGCCATTGTGGCCCGCTCCAGTTGCCCGCGTGCCATTCGTTTTGCCCCCACTAGAACTAGAGCCGAACGCGCCCCAGCGCCCTCTCCCGCCGGGTTGACTCAACAAGCAGCGGGATGCACCAGTGCCACACCGCGCAGATAAGCACTCCAAGGGCGCCGCCTACTTGAGCTGCTCTGGCACGGGCGATAGCCATTGCAGCACTGGTGCTGGCGGTTGAGTAATGGAGGATGGAAGCAGTTTCGACGTCGCAGGAACGTTGAAGGGACGTTGAAAGGTCGTTCAATGGACGTTGAAAAGTCGTTGAAGGGTTGTTGGAAGGCTATTTAGAGTCTGTTGGAGGGGCGATGGAGGGACGATGGAGGGACGGTGCAGGGGCAATAGAGGGGCGATGGAGGGGCGATGGAGGGGTGAAGGAGCGGAAAGGGAGGAAACGATGGAGGAGTGATGGAGGGGCGATGGAGAGGAGATGGAGGGCGATAGAGGAGCGATGGAGGAGGGATGGAGGGGCGATGGAGGAACGACGGAGGGGAGATGGAGGGGCGATGGAGGGGCGATGGAAAGGCGATGGAGGGCTATGGAAGGGCGATGGAGGGGCTATGGAGGGGCGATGGAGGTGATGATTATGACTGTGAAGAGGACGATCTAGCGGTTATGCCGACTGGGAGGGATTGTCAGTGAAGTGGTGGAGAGGAAAGGAGGCGTATGGTCATGAAGAAATGGAAATGGTGCATTGGGAAAAGTGGTCATCGGTCATTTATCTACGCTAATGATGCGCTGAAATACAAAGAAAGATCCCGTGACAAAGCGTAAACTGATTTTCAGGGAGACATGGGATACAGTGCACTGACAGGTGAGAGGCACAGGCGGGGAAGATGCAGGTGAGCGAGGCGGTGCGGTACGAGACAGTAGCAGCAGGGATGAATGTTATGTTGCGTGGTGAGTAGTAGTTTCGCGTCTGAAACAAGGGAGGCGGGGTAAGGAGGGAAGGGAATCGGGTCGCGGGCAGGTCAGGCGGGCCGCCGCGGCGACCCCGGCAGGGAAAAGGCCAGCGTGTCCGTCGGCGCGACGAGGACCCTCTCACTTCCTCCCACAGCGTCCGTGCGCCCCGCCCCCTCGCCCCGCCCCCTCGCCCCCCCCTTCGCCCCGCCCCCTCGCCCCGTCCCCTCGCCCCTCCCCCCGCCCCGCCCCCGCGCCTCGCCC
This sequence comes from Acheta domesticus, assembly GCA_031308135.1. NCBI lineage: Eukaryota > Metazoa > Arthropoda > Insecta > Orthoptera > Gryllidae > Acheta > Acheta domesticus. The sequence goes on along the minus strand of JAHLJT010005050.1, from coordinate 882 downwards.
CGTCGCCCCGCCCCCTCGCCCTTCTTCCACGCGACCGGCCTTAATATTTCCTTACATCTTCGTGCTCGCCTCTTCCTGTTCCTCTTATTTAGTTTTTTTACACTCCGCTTTAAAAGCTCTCGTTGCATTTTTAACAACTTAAGAAGAACGTCCCGTAAGCAAAGGGATATGTTTCGTAAATTGTTGACATATTTCTTTAAAATGCAGCCCCGGCGCGCGGCAGAGACGAAGCGCCGCGCGGCCCGGGGCGGGGCGGGGAGGTGCGGGGCGGGGTGGGGCGTGGCGGGGCGTGGCGGGGCGGGGAGGGGAGGTTCAGTGAAGCGAAGGGGAGTGCCAAGATGGACGAGCGGCGTCGCACCTGGCGAGCTATTTGTCTGGCGACGGTGCTGCCACGAGCGGCGCGACGCTGTGTGGAGGAAGGGTGCGGGGCGGGGGAGGACGGAGGTGGGATCGGGTTGGGGAACGAGACCTCAACACACGATGTAGGCATTATACGAGAATATGCTCTTTTGTTTGTGTGTTTGTGTGTCTACGTGGTAGCATGATGTCTTAGTGGTATGATTCGAACAGTCGTAGTAGTATTGTGTTAATAAGGTCGAAATGATCTGTAGACCAGCGGTTTTAAATCTTTTGGTTTGGCTGGACTATCTGTTATTGAAAATGAGGCAGCTATCTGAGCTGTAGACTGTCGTGCTGTGTTTTTGTGGCCTCATACGTACCACTTCCTTAATAACTCAGCAATCGATTGATTTAATGTTTATCTTTCAATTCAGTTTATTTAAAAAAAATCTTCCTAAGAATTTTATATTTATCTCAAATATGTATTGTATAGCTCAGTTTTTAATATTATTTACAACAATACTATTTAACACCGTGCTGACT
>JAHLJT010005049.1:0-20814 GCA_031308135.1 Acheta domesticus | reverse complement strand
GGTGCTGTGCGCCGCCCACCAGTCTGCGCTGGTGGGCGCGCTGGCTGAGCCCCTTCATTCATTCACTCGCTTCGTCGGTTGCGCAGCGTGGGCGGCGTGGCTGCTGGGCAGGCTGGTGCTGTGCGCCGCCCACCAGTCTGCGCTGGTGGGCGCGCTGGCTGAGCCCTTCATTCATAGGCGGCAAGTGGCTGCGTCGGGCGGCGTGGTGCTGCTGGGCAGCCTGGTGCTGTGCGCCGCGTACCAGTCTGCGCTGGTGGGCGCGCTGGCTGAGCCCCTTCATTCATTCACTCGCTCGTCGGTTGCGCAGCGTGGGCGGCGTGGCTGCTGGGCAGCCTGGTGCTGTGCGCCGCGTACCAGTCGGCGCTGGTGGGCGCGCTGGCGGACCCGGGCGTGGCGGGCGCGGTGCGGTCGCTGGACGGGCTGCTGCGCTCGCCGCTGCGCGTGGGGCTGGTGCCGTGGTGGCGCGATTCTTCCGCCAGTACGACGACCCGCGCTTCGGCCGCGTGCTGGCGCGCGCCGCGCCCTGCGCGTCCTTCGCCGCGTGCCTGGCGCGCGCCGCGCATGCGCGGGACCTCGCGCTGCCCTGCGAGGCCAGCTTCTGCGACGCCCTCATCGCGCGCAGGTATGCGGAAAGCGCTTCTCGCCCTCCACAATTTACACTTTTTTAAAATTTATTTATTTCTTTATAACAGCTCGGTCATCAGCGACCTCAGTTTGTTTACATCAGTATATTACATTACATAAGGTTACAAACAATGGTATCATTACACAGTAAACATTATATCAATATATCATTACAAAATTTGTCTCATTATTATATTACATTAAACGCTTACTTATTTCTAGTAGTTTCAAAATTTTTTTACAACCTTCTTCTGATTTGAACAGAGATATAAGCTGCCTTCTATTTTTAATGCTTTTCTGACATTATCAAGTCCTTGACACTCGAGAATAATATGAGAAGTAGACATGGTAGCGCCACATTAGGACAGGGTTCAGGGTTAGAATTTTTGAACAGAATTCATACTTTTTATTTCGCTGCGGAGTGATGAAACGCAACTTGGGTTTTTCGCTATCATATTACGTATTTATAATCTCCTCTACATTAGGCGCGCCACAGAATAATTCCGAACTTCCTTATTTTTTTCATAACAAGCAAGAGCACGTGACGTAAAAACCCTGAACGAAGCCGCGTGGGGTTGCGAAGTCTGGAGGAAAAGTCTAGCGGCCGATTTGTGATCGGTAGTCTTCCGTAGTTTCTCTGATCAACACCAGGCAAATTCCGGAGAAGAACCCAAACGAAACAAAAGTTAGAGACGGGATATTTCCTTTCTCTTCCTTGTCCCATCCACATCCTTTACTTACACACATTTAGACTTGACTTCTACTACAAATGCGCTACTCTTCCACAAAAGACGAGAGAACGATCGGGGGCTTAGAGATGCCTGGCTATCGCCTACTCCTCTGGTGGGAGATACCAGGTTGGGCAAATCCCCGCAAGCCGACGTCTAGGTTTAGGCCGGATCTGGCCATCCAGCGGAGGAAGTTCTCCACTACCTCCCGCGACAAAATTATGCACTACACATACGGGAATAATGACCTTAACCCTTGACGCGACCGGAATCATCAATCAATCAAATCCATGACCAATTTTTTTGGTAATTCAGCGACATTCGCAGGGTATTAACATAATGACTGCCATGAGGGTCACGGGTTTCACTATGACGCCCGAGGCCACTGGTGGGCCCCAGCAACTCTCCCGGTGAGGGCCATGAGGGTCTCGGGTGGGTCTCACGCTGGTGCTTATTTCAAGGTCTGTATCTTCCCAGGGGGTTCCAAATTGATTTAGTTTCAACTTTCTCTAATTGAGCGAAGAACAATATATTATACAATGCTCTTAGCGTTCTAAATTACCGTTTGTTTTGTAGTTTTTTCTTTATACCTGTATTTGTTTTGTAGTTTTTTGTAATACAGTTTTTTTTACTAAAGGTAATAAAGCATAATAATACTAAAACAAATATTTATGTATTTTTTTACTTGAAATAACCTGAATATCATTGAATTTCATTTAGTACTTCCTCTTTCTAAAATTGTGGCCCACTGGTGACCCTCATGTAAGTACGTACGTGCGGGTCCAAGAGGATCACCGGTGTCCCTCGTGTGTGAATCACATATGTGTCATTTAATTTAATTTTTAAAAAATGATTTCACCAAAAAAGTAAAAAAATGGTGTGGCCCCCGGTGACCATATTCATCTTTAGCATATGGTCCCTACGGTCCGATTAAAATAAGTTGGTGATTGACATTTGGGAATGAAGGGAGTGACGTTGACAGTTTCCGTACCACTGAGCACGTGTTCATGGGACACGAAGATAAACACTTGAAATAAATACTTATTAAAGTGACCAAATCATACACTCATATTGAAGTCGTAGGCTTCCGCGGACGGAGTCATCTGGATGATCTTCCAGCCCTGAGGAAGACCACGACAAGATGGTCGAAACGTCGGCAACACAGCCTTCGACGCGGCTTCACCCGGACAGCCAAGATCATCCATACACTCATATTGTATGAAGCTACAGCTTCAGAAGTGGAACTGTCAATCACCAACTTATTTTAATCAGACCGTAGATATTACCCTTCATTGTGCCGTTGGCAATCAATGGGGGACGCGTGGCAAACGTCCCGTCCTCCTAGGCGTGGGCTCGTCCCCCCGGCGCGGCGGCGTTGCAGGTGGCGCGGCCTGGTGTCGGGCGCGCCGGAGCCGCTGGTGGCGCAGCCGGTGGTGGCGTGGGTGCGGCGGCGCAGCGCGCTGCGGGCGGCGGTGGACGCGGGCGCGCGCGCGCTGGTGGAGGCGGGGCTGCCGGCGCTGTGGTGGCGCCGCCTGGTGCCCTCGCCGCCGCGCCCGCCGCCCCGCCCGCCCCCGCGCAGCCGCGCCGCCCCTTCGCCCTGGCGGCCGCGCACCTGCAGGGCGCGTGGGCGCTGCTGGGCGCCGGGCTGCTGCTCGCCGGCGCAGCCTGCGTCGAGGAGCGCACCTGGGCCGCGCGCGCCCCCGCCGCTCTGCCTTGATCACGCCTGCAACACAAGGAATAACTTACAACTCGGTGGAATATAATCAGTAGCGTAGCATATTTTTTTCTGGGTATGGTAGAGCCCAGTCTCTCTCTCTCACTCTCTCTCTCTCCTCTTATCTCTCTCTCCCTCTCTCTCTCCCTCTCTATCCTATATATATATATATATATATATACTCTATATAGAGAGAGAGAGAGAGAGAGCCTGAGCAGAATAACTAATAAATATCGAAAAATGCCGCTAGATGGCGCTGTAGAATAAAAAACTAAATATTCGTGGCAAATGCAACCCGCTACACTTCGTAGGATTTTTTAAAAATCTATATCGTTTATAACTCCTAAACGAAGCGTTACAGGGCATTAAAAACTAAAATTTTGAGGCCGGGCCTCAAAGAAACGTTTATCACATCGTAACCTACAAGATGATATCTTCTTAAACATTCTATTACATTTTTGCTGGTCCGACGCTTCTCAATATTACCCCACCTGCTCAAACATACGCAGAATCTGCAACTAAATGCGAATGAGAGGAACTGAGAGAGGCACAGAGACAAAGTCAAACAGACTGAGACAGGGACATAGAGAGACGGAAAGAGAGAAATTCGGAGAGAGGCGAAGAGAGACAGAAAGAGGAGAGACGGAGAGAGAGAGACGATGAGAGAGATGGTGAATGGGAGAGGGAAGGAGAAAGAGAGATATAAAGGGCAGAACAACATCTGTCGGGCTCCACTAGTTATTGGCATTTGTCAAAATGGCACTGAGTGTGAGGGAAAGAAGTCTATATTACAGGAACTGTCATTTTATCGCACTTCTAACGGCCCACTATTTCTTCTCTCTCTGTTTTATCCTGGGCAGCAGATTCTGCCCAGCGGGCCTCATTGCAGGCGAATGAGCGAATGGATATTGGTAACTCAGAAATAGAATGAAATCTTTTCACTACTTTAATTGAATTAAAATTCAAAACAATACAATAATAAACCTTGTAGGTAACTTAAAATTAGATGAGGATCAATGAAGAGCACCAATTGATAATATAAAATGAATCAATAACAAATAAAGATAGCTGAGATTTAGTTATTTTATTTGCACCAATGAAGTTGTTTGTTTGAAAACAATACTAGGTATTTGAAATTTGCAATCCATATTATACTGCTGTGAGAAATTCAGTTAATGAATGTTCACCAGATGTTCTGTTAAAGAAAGTTGTTGTTTTTTACTCGTGTGTGTAGTCGGGATGGCAGCAGTCGTTCTTTACTGGCAGGTCGGGAGCGTGAATGCCAGAAGTGGCATTCGCCAAAAAAAAAATGGATGAAGGCGTAAACAGTTCTATGTCGACACCAGACGAGCTGGTAGTTCTACGCAGATACTGGAAGTCTAGAAGCTCTACGAAGATACTCCAAGTCCTGGTAGTTGTCAATAGTTACGTAGTACTCCAAAGTTCAGATTGTTATGTATTTTAATGTTGTTGATCGCTACTTACGCACGTTCACAATTAGTTTATACACTATTGCACATGTAAGGACGTCGCAATTAGTTCAGAAGAGATTACACATATAAGAACGTCGCAATTAGTTCAATATTCACAATAGTTCACGAGAAGTGCGCCATGACCAGGCGCTGCTATAGTCCTGGAGTCTACAGTGCGATTTTTCTAACTGTGCCTTTCAAGCCCCTACGGCCACGATAGAATATAACACGATATTTCGCATCTTTCTTTGTCGTGCCGCTAAAAGTCGTATGATCGCAAGCACTGCTTGATATGGTCGCGATCATGCGATATCTAGAGCCACGACTGAGAAAGACGCGAAGTATCGTGACACATTTAATCGTGAAGACGGACCTTGAGAGGCAAAGTTAGAAAATCGCAGTATTGCGCTTCGCTTCCTCTGGGTGACCCGACCGCGAGCTGTCCACATGCCCCGCGGCCAATTTAATTGTGTGCCACGCACATAACAATTATAAAACAACATAATTACTAGAGGTCTGCATTCTCCGCGATTTTTACCGACCAGCGCTCGCTCGCCTCTCTTCTCTCGAGACCACGCGCTCGACTGTCCTTCGCAGCCGGTTGCGGACTCCCGGGAGCCGGCGACCGACCGAGACTCGGCCGGTCTCGACAACCGGCCGAGACTCGACAACCGGCGGACCCCGTTCAAGCGAACTGCGCCACACGTCGGAGTAAATATCTAATGCCAAGTTTCAGGAAAGGGAATGGTATTGAATGGTTTTTAAAATAAATGACCAATAATTTCGTTTTTTCAAAATTTAAAATATAGACGAATTTTAATATTAATTTTCAAATAATAAATTTTAATATAAAAAAAAGAATAAAAAGCTTTAAAAATCGACTCCTCGGACGCACGGGAGAACCTCAAGTGGATCTATTGCAGTTCTGCCTGTGACTTCAAAGAAAAGGCACTCAAAAGTTTTAGAGATAAATTCCGTTATTTGTAATGACTAGGTATCGGATGCTTCGGAAATTGCCTATTTTATTCTAATGAACATAAAATTATTAATTTTCCTTCATTTTATATGGTGTAAATACAAATGCTCTGCTAAATTTAGATGCAAGTGCAATGAAACATATTAGTACCTTTCCCTTCCAATTTTGTATTTTTGCCGTCTTTTTCCAAAATTTTTGTTGTTTGTTGTGTTGTTGTAATTTTCAGGCATCTGAAACGCAGGTCTTAGTTTCTTAACCCGGCAGTAGGCGTGCGGGGTGCCTCAGTCACCTCAGCATTGTTTTGAGCTCATTGTACTTTTAGTTTTATTTATAATCTTGCGAGCTTCTCAATATCTTTCGAGGAAAGCTTTGTGCACATATCTCGACCCTTCTCTTTCAACTGCTTCCTGTCCTTTCCTGGAAATTTCGTCGCAAAGGCGATGGCGCGCTGCGTGGGAGCCATCGAGTCACCTCGCACAACCTTTGTTATCGCTTCCTGCCACGCTGTTCACAGTAGTTCACCCAAAGGAAGGGGGTCTCGTGGAGCTTCAATACTACTCCACAGAAGTCAATGATTCACAATTTCAGCTTTTACGATTTTTTAATTACAATTAATCGCTTATCTTGTATTGAAACGAAAAATAATGGAATAATTGAAAAACATTGTACTCGTACATATAAACTTTATATGTATCATTTCATGTATACATACTTTTGACGAATTTAAAATAATGTTAAACGTGTGTATATAATAGTAAATAATGTATTTTGAATTATTGAGTTGAATAGGCTGATGTGCCGTGACCGCTGTTGTTTGGCCGCCGACTGAGTCGACAAATACAGAGGCCATGGCGGCTTACATCAACTATTTCACAATAAATTACTACGCCCAATGACAAGACGTTTTGATGCAAGGAAAATAGTACCCACCTCATTTTTGTTTAGCATATGCTTTTTCTTATATACTCGTGAAATTATGACCAAATATTCATTGTATTTAATAAATATGCCTTATATTCGGGTTTGTAAGAAACTTCAATGACATTACAATTGGTACGCAACGAATTATCTTCCCTCAAGCACTATAAATATAAAAAAAAATATTTTAGAGTCTTTGTTTGCCTTAATTCTTTCAAAAAATGTATTGTTTGTCTCTATAAAATTATTTCCAGTCAATCGATAAATGTTACTTTTCAACAAATTAATCGTTTAATTGAAATTGTATTTTCTTTCGATTACAATGAATTGAAAGTGTTGCGATCACTACATGCGGCGACTTTATATCCCGTACACGCATTGAGGGGCGAAGCTACTGTGCAGTCCGGCGCGTGGCCGAGCGGCCGAGCGCTCGAGCGCTGGGGCGCTCGGCGACTCCCGAGTCTCGGCGGGAGCCGCAAGCCGAGTCGAAATGTCCGTTAAAACAGCTATCTCTTCCCCCCCAAGCAAGGTCCCCCACCCTTCGCCGAGCGTCGGCGCGGAGCCCGAGAGTCTCGAGCGGTTGTTTTCGCCTGATTGCAGACCTCTAATAATTACTGATCAATGATTTATATTTTTAGCAATCATTGTGTTTTGTAATACAAATATTGTAGCTCTCTCACTCCCAGATTTGACACCAATGTGTGGTTGCCACGGTGTAAGAGATATAGGTGGGTTCACTCCCGGTCTAAAACTGAAGCTAATGTGAGGCTAGTTCTCACAGTTCTCGCTATGTAAGCGCTGCGTACGACTTGGGCATTTTTGGGACAAGATGGTGATCCATTTAATAGCTTTGTAATCTCTGGTGGAAGCCACTAAATCGCGAGACGCCATCATGAATGCCCAACTCGATCGTGCGCGCCGTACGGATAAGCGAGGAACTAGCCTCAAACTGGCTTCAAAAATTTTGTCCAAAAGGCGGTTATTGACACACCTGTATATCTTACACCGTGGTGGTTGCCGATCTGCTCCGCTCTGGGAGTAATTCTCCCCAACTTAGTGTGATTCGTAGAAGGTTTGGGTCAGCGCGGATGACTCATTCCAGCCAGTGATGCGCAACGAAAACTTAATGGCCACGCACGATGCGTGTCCGTCATTTTTGTGTCTCTTCTCTCTCAAAACTAGTCGTTGTCTCTATCCTGACCCCAGTTACGTCCGTTCTCTCCAACTCTGGTCTGTTCTCACACCGGAGATCGCTCTGTCTTGTCGCGAAAATTTCGGTGTTTCACCATTCCGAAATTTAATTGGTCAGTCTGTGGCACATGGAGAGCGAGTCCCCGAGTTCTGAGTCGACCTCTTGCGTAGCTTGAGTCAGAGTTCCAGAGCGTTTTGTTTCTCGGGACGCCAGCGAGCGAACTGCCGGTGCTCGCTCGTCTAGGGAGCCCCCACTCACATCTGCGTACTCTGATGCAATTTTGTCCCGCGGCGCGTAGCGACCTGGCATAATACAGAGGCATCACCATATTCCGTGGGAAGAGACATCTCCATGTGTCTCAAAATAGATGTCACAAACTTTTAGGCCATGCGCACAGTGTGTCTAATCCTGGACCACTGTTGCAGTACGAGCGTTGAGGCAGAGATGAATGATATAAAAGAAGTGAAGTAATACAGAATCTCAGAAAAAATATTACCAACATTACGAACTTGTTGAAAATGTTACGAACTTGTAGAGAGGATCGAAATTAATCATGTTTTGTCTATGAACATAACAAAGTTAGACATGTGACATTTCCCCTGTTTGGTAAGCAAGTCATTGAGCACTGCGGTTGTTAGATAACGGTCTGACGCAGTCAAGCAGAATTCATGTACCTCCCCAACAACAGTGCATGATGAGTTGTCTCTTAGTCGGAACAGATGTCACATGTGTCATTCGTTAAATGAAATGTTCTCCCATAAATTAATTGTTAAAAAATACCGTCTTTGACCGTCTACATTCTCCAGTAGTTGAAACATTTACTGAGACATACAGTAGGTAGCATTGTATCATATTTTAAATTAGCAAATATGTAAGTTCTGATTGATAAATATTAACTTAACTATTATCAAAGCAGATTAGTTATTTTTTTTCCAGAAATGGTTGTCGCGACTTCGCGATGTAATAGTTCAATGTGTGGCGTCTTGGCCAGTGCCAAAGAAAGAAAATAATCCACAGACGTGAACGTTTGCAAATACTTATTTATTCAATGAACTCCGACACCTGAATATTTATGTACATATTTTATAAGTGGATACGGACGGACCGTCCCGTACCAGAAGGAAATACCCTCGGCCACCACGACCGCTAGCTTACTCTCACGACAGCAGGAGCGCCGGCCCTACTCGTCCTTACTCGTCCTAATCGCGCTTACAAGCGCCGCGCACCCACACACGCACGACTCACCGCGACCGGACCTGCGAGAAAAATGGAGAACGAGGACGCTTGCTCTCGTTGCTTATAGGACCCGCTGGGCTCGTCTGAACGGAACTACGTCACATAGCCGCATCCGCCAGCCGAATTCTAACCCCAGCTTCCTTTCGGGGTTCTCAACTCTGGCGCCATGACAACGCGCGTCACAACCGCCCCCTAGGAATGTCTCACCCCCGACCTGCAGTGCTTTCCCGTCTTCCAAAAATACCCCTTTTGTTCTGCGAGGCGTCAGCTCGACGCGCCCGCCGTTTCCACTCTTTCTTGCATGCAATTCAGAGCTTCTGAATGCACGTACTGAATTTAGTATTGGGCGTCTCGTATGACGCCACAAATGCTCAAGTATACAGTCGACATCCGGTTATAGCGAATTTCTGGAGACTAACATTTTTGGTTCACTATATCCAATGATGTGAAAAACTAATAGAATTCATAACGATTTCTTCCCACTCTCTGAAGGCCCTTTCATTCGCCAAATAACAAAAGAGATGTTTTCGGAAGTGGGATGTTCCAAGCGGCTAATGAAACTGATCGCTTTTCCGCGCGGCACGGGCTATTTTGCCGGTGTGTGGCAGTCGCGTTCCTGCCGCGTACGTAGGTCTCAACGCACTTTGTTCCACGGAATATCAAGTAACGCAAGATTGCAAATGAATCACGCAATCTCGCGTCGCGCCACCAATTGTAGCCTACGCAAGACACAACATTTGTTTCCGCAGTGAAACTGATTGGCATAAGGTCATCATTAAGGTCCCCATTCCGGGACCGCTACCTTCACCTCAGGGAAGACTTCGAGTGTGACCTTTGCCGACGATATTTTTTCAAGCTGCCTAGTTCCTGGAATTTGTGTCACTGAGGCGATATAGAAGGAATTAATTTCCAGAACGTTGTATTTCATATGTTTACATAACTGAGGTTGAGGTTCACTGTAACCGAATCTTCTTAGGCTTATTTGTAATTTAAGTGAAACGGGACCAGTGACTTGAGTTCATTGTAACCGAGGGTTCATTATATCCGAGTTCATAATAACTGGAGTCGCCTGTAAATGGTTATTACCGAGCAGTCGCGGCTCGTGGTTTTATAAATGGGGAAGGCTGCAAATGCATTGCATTACATTACAGTGCATTGCATTGCCTGCATTGTATTTCTATTAATAATTAGTTTGATACAGACGATTGAGAACGACGCGAAATACCGTGAGATATTCCATCCTGGGACCCGTTTCACAAAGGTTACAAGTTACTAGAACTAGTAATCACAAGTACTCGTAAGTTCTGTTTCACAACGATTTTGCCGGGCCCCAGAAGACAAGACCTCATGCGCCAAGAAAGAAAATCCCAAGTATAGCGCTCCTACCGCATACTGAGAAAACTAGTTGAAGGGCAATGCTACTCGCGGAGCTGCACAGTAATGCTATCTGGTGAGCCCGCCGTTCTTCAGACCCTAGACTCCACCAAAGGCTGTCTCGCTGCAGCCTTCGTCCGCTGGTAAGCGTTTGCAGTGAATGCATGACGTCACGCCTCCTCGTTTTGTACACGCCTTATGGGAGAATAAAGTGGGAGCCTAACGCTTCTCCCTTCCCTGTCAACAGCTTTAAATGTGTTACGGACGGCCGTTAACGAACCGATAAGAAAAATTTTGATATGATTGTAACATAATACAACTCAGAATTCCATTATTAATAAATAAATACATTTGTAAACATATTTTTAAATTTCTTTTGGACGGGCGGTTTCTCTAGGAGAGGCTCCGCCTTACAGCCTTCAATGACGAGCCGCGCCTGTTACCGAGTGTTAGAGGTTCGTACAATAATTTAATGTAATTTTAGAGGAACCCTATGGGCGCTCTTGAGGGTACAGTTGCTGCATGGAGGAACACTCCTGGGCAGCCCCAACCCTGCAACCGGACACCGGAACACGCCCCCACGAGCACTAACACCGCACCACGAGGTTTGGTAATGTCACATCTCCCAGAGAAGTAAAGAAGTCAGGAAGATGTCACGTCCATGGCTCAAAGGTGGACGTTTCGGTCCTCATTTTAGCATTCATGAGGGCAAAATAAATTTATTCTTGTCGCCTTCTTCAGGGAAAATCCATTAAGGAGAATGCATTTTCTCCGGAGAGGTCGCTCGAGAGGATTTGTCTTCTACACCTGATTTCCTTGAACAGCTTTGAATTTCATTAAGAATGCAGCTTAAGAATTTTGTACACATTTGTGACAAACTCAAATGATATTAAAAATTCAAAGGCACTAAAAGCTTACGGGAAAGATAAACATTTTGCCGAAAAAAGATGAATCAAGATATGCTGTCTTCTCTTCTACTTAATGTCAATCGAGATTTAACTATGGCTGTTGCTGGAAAAAATACCCAAAATTGCATATTAAATCATGGAAATTGTTGAAAAAGCAAAAACGGCAGCTACGAATAGAGCTCCTCTACCAGTAATGAGTCCCGCACATGTTATAATTTGGATTACACCTGCACATAATCTACTTTATTATACTCGTATAAATGTTTCATGTCGTTCAGATTTTATTCTCGAAAACTAATGTAATGTGTGAGCTTTACAAATTCAGGAACAACACAATCACTATTCACTCTCAACATAAAGTTAAACATGTTTCTGAAAAGGTACTTAAAATGTTTTACATTTAGAAATTGAAGATATATGTTGCAGTGAATTATTGCAAGAAATCCTGTATCTACCATAATTTAAGAATATAATGCTCTGCATGTCAGCACATTTTCCGCAGTGCAGAATCGCAGCAGATTCATTTCCCGCCTTGAATGAAGCCTTGTGGTGCTTGAAAGCGTTATACTCTTTATTATGAATTCCCCGCTCAAAAGTTAATTAATATATTACATACTTGACCACAAGAACTCTTATAGGCCGTGCCGACCCTCCGGGTTTCCTCTGCTGCCGCAAGATATCAGCACGAAGCGGCCACCGCGTTGGCGCAAATTTAAGTACGGAGCATTGAGTAATGGAGTAAGTAGTTGTTCATTGCTGTTTTGAATAAAAGTATTATCTCAATTATTGTAAACTATTTTAATAATAACAAAAATTATTCTTATATCATTGTTATTTACACATGTAAACATGGTTTTGTTCGTTTGTTCAGTGCGTAATTTATTGTTTTCTTTATTTTCACAATTCTATTGTTCTTTTAAATATTATCTTATCAATGTGTGGTTTGACTCCGTTTTACTACCAATAAAAATACACCATAACCATCGCCGTCGCCTGGCATTGGCGGGGTCAGATCGCTGACGGGTAAGAGCCCTCCTCACACCTCACCTGCAAATCATTGCGATCGGCTGGGAGGGCGGGAGCGCGTGGCAGAGGCGGTCAGCCAATCCTCAGAGCTCAAGTGGTTGTTGGAAGCATAGGGCGAGCTGATAAAGAGAACGGGGCGTCTCAGGCGAGCCGTCCATCATAGTGCTATAGTGCTATTTTCATAAAGCTGTGCCTCAAAGCCCGTCTTCACAGTGGTTCTATGTCCCTGCATTTCGCGTCTTTCTCGGTTGTGCCGCTAGATGTCGTATAATCAAGCTGTGTTTGAACGGTTGTGATCATGAGACATGTAGCGGCACGAACTGAGAAAGACGCGAAATGCAGTGACATATTGCCACTGTGAAGACGGGCCTTGAGGCACAGCTTTATAAAAAATCTGCACTACATAGAGCAGTGTTGTCAAGGTCAGTGCCACGAGCGGGAGTTCGTGGCATGAGTGCCACGACGAAATCGCCTCTCCACGCACGTTGAGACAGCGAAATAAACTTACAATGATGTGCTGGGAGAGCTATGATTTGGAGTAAGAAACATATGTTCTGGAAATTCGGCCGACCTCTGGAAACACACAATGGATTCCTTTTTTTAAAGATTTATATAAAATAATGATTGAGCATTGAATGAACGGTTAACTTTACCTGTATTGCCGCCGGGATCAGCTGGTTTACCTAAATTTTCTTTTCACGACGTATATTCAATTACGTTAATACGTTTCGTAAGTGGGAGAATTTGTACGCTCTTTGAAAAAACAGACGACGATCGGTTTTCGTACCAACTGTTTAGAGTTTAAATCCACATATCACGGCTCATTAATACCCTCAGTTGGTTCCATAAGCGAAAACAATATTGATGTGACACCGCTCTCTGGTTTTTGAATTTTGCGATAATGCTATTGTATATTAATACTAAAATTTCCAAGCCTTTTTGTTTTTAATAATGAATACAGCTCCTAGTCAGTGGTCCAATAGATGCTCCTATCTGCTCCTTTTCTGTTTAGGAATAGCGCGCGAATTTGGGGCAAAAGTATATATAAGTCCAACGCGGGAAGTTTGAAATATAAATTCTGAGTTGGTAATTAAGGCCAAAGATTGTTATTAATAACTGATTTCCCGGAACGGCGCCTACTTTAAATCATTTATTGGTGCCTATATGCCAACAACGCAGTTCATAACCCCGCCGCAAGAACGCCATCACTATTGTAAAACGGCGGGGTAACTAATAGTTTGCTCATCCGACGCAAGTGGCGCAGAGAAGCTCGTGGCATGTCACGGTGCCGCGAGGCGAGGCAATGCCACCAGTATCAGACCTTGACACCACTAATATAGAGAATGTGTGCAGCGAACAGTAGATATTGCAGCGGGGGCCCTACCAGCAGAAAAAACGTAGCGGCAGGTTCTTCTATATGTGGACTCATGTCCAAAACTTTGCTAGCGTCCTCCCTTTGAATTTATTCTTTCTCAGTTATTAATGCAAAAAATCTATGCGATCGATGGCAGTTTGATGTAGACAGTACTTGGTTTAAAATTGTGTCTGTTCTTTGGCTGGACCCGAGTTCAAAAACGTATGAATGTTCATGTTAAATTTTTGTTGTGAAAGAGGGCTTGAGAAATGTATCCTTGTCACTAGCTGATTCTCTGAGTTTATTACCCCTCTACTCCATGTCCTGCGAGTTTTTTTTTTATTTTATGCCACTACTAGGAAAATCTGGCAGATTTTGTTCAGCCCTACATCTCCCTCTTACCCTCTCCCATCTCCCTTTCTCACTGTCTCTCCCTCCTTCCCCTCACCCTACCCTGTCTATCTGTTTCTGTGTCTCTATTTCTGCCGCTCTGTCCCTCTCATTCACATTTACTTGCAGATTCAGCACATCTCCTGCGCAGGTGAGGTAATAATGGGAAGCGCCAGACCAGCAAAAAGGTAATAGAATGTTCGAGAAGAGCTCATTCTGTAGATTACGGTGTGAGAAACGTTTCATTGAGGCCTTCGGCCTCTAAATATTAGATTTTAAGCGGCTAGAATGCCTCGTTTGGGAGTTATTCAACGATATATATTCAAAATGCTGCCGAGTGCGTTGCGGGTTGCATTTGACGTAAATATTTAGTTTTGTTCTACAGCGCCGTGTGGTGGAGTTACAACTGAATTAACAGCACATAAACGTTCTGGGTGAAAAAATACAGAACTCATTTGTGTTCGCCTTGTAATTTTCCTTGTACAATAAATGCGCAACTTCTTCGCGCTGCAGCGTAGCTAATTTTTATCAGCCTAATTCTCTTATGTAAGGTTTTGAAAAATAGTTACAAAAGTTACCTTTTTGTTAACACTGCATATTATTCTAATATGCAGTGCCTTTTTGTGAAAGAACAATTTCAAAATATGGTTTCATAAAAATAATATGTTAGGTATACGTGATGAAACGAAAAACGTTACTTTGGTTTTAAAGATTTTGCTTCTCCATGTCATCGAAATATAAACTATCAATGGCCTTTCAAATCTATGTAATTGTTTGGTGTTGAATAAGTGTATAACTTTAATATACGATGGTAGTTTTGAAAAGCAATTTAACGTAGGAAAACATGTATCAGCCCAGCTCCATAAAGTTAGATCGTCAGTACAACTTTTATTTTCTAATAATAATCGTGATATTGAACTGATGAGTACTCCTTATTTTGCCTCAATATTGTAGTTCGCAGTATGTTATAAATTGCTGAGGAAGTACTTGAAAATCTTGGATCTATATTTTAAATTTGCACAATTTTATTTAAGCAAAGAAAAAAGTGCCTTTCCTTTACCTTGTCAATTAAAACATTTACTAGTTCAACATCTATGTGTTTGTAAAATATTAGGAATCGTCGTTTAAGCAAGTGGAATCAATGCCACGAATTTCTTGTCTACGAAACAAGAAGTACAAAAAAAAAGGTTTTTTCCGAACTCTGACTGTCGAAAGGAATCCATCAATCAGTTAATTTTGATATCAAAATTACCTGCTGAATTGTTTGATAATATAGAAAACATTTTATGTATTTTGGTGGGCATTCTTTTTGAGTTGGAACTGTTTGGTACAGAAGTGGGGAATGTCTTTAGTATAGATGGCAAATAATTATAGGAAATACGAATACAGGAGAGGCTGGTCTAATATGTGTACATTTCTATGCAGAGATTACAAGCATGTTGCCAAACTGGAGAAAAGTACACCTCTTGAACAATAGAGTATATCAGCCTGCGTAATCTGAGATTCAGCAATTTGATATAGATATGCAGACAGAAAATGCCGATCACCGTTGTTGCCATGACGAAAATTGGATCGATAATTAAAACAAGCCTCTGTGCATGTCACACATTACATTTCAGGCGAGCTGTCTCCGCAACTCGGTAAGGGTTTTGTGATTCCCAAACACACGCATTGCGTAATGTTCACTTTTCCAAACACGCGACCGTGGTTTCGTTTCACTAGGATCATGGAATTTGTTTCAACATGCTAACATGGACACGCTGGTTGGATTGGCAGAGACACTAAATATTTCCATTTAATCACTGCAATTGACGCCCGAAATATTTGTGTCTTTAAAAGTTTCATACCATTTTTACAACAGGGACTTCCATTTAATTCCGTGCGTTAATTTTTAGTTCAATTAAGTGCAATACGTTCATATGTTGACAGGGTTGGGCAGTATTTAAATACATATATTGGAAATACGTATTTTAAATATATTTTTCTATTTGAAAACTATATTTTTGAGGGTTTTTTGTCTTTAAATACTTAAAGTAGGTGTATTTTAAAAATACTTCAAAAATAGACGAAGAAGAAAATAGAACGAGAATTTTTTTTTGATTCCGCTAGTAAATGCACCTCATTGATAAAAATAAAAGCTCCTTTCAGTTGTTGAATTGGATTCTCTCTTTAAATGATAAATCTAAATCATTAAAAATGCTTAACTATTATCCGGCAGTATATGTATTTATTATAATTTAAAAGTGTGCATGGTCGAAAGCGTCGGCCTAGCCGTTGTAGGAAGACTGGCCGCCAGCCCCTATGCCTGTCTGATCTACTACTTCCCAAGTTCGCTTTGGAAAAAAAAAACTGTGTTGTGCAAAAACTCTTTATCCAAACAGAAAAGTGAAAAGAACCGACAATTATAATAGTTAATATTGAAATGTATCCTTTAAGTTACATAAACATTCAATTAAAATTTTACATGTAAGAACCTAACAAAAGACAAAGCTACTATTTGCAAGTAATTACAGAAAATGTAGAAAAAAAACCTGGATAAAGCTCTTAGGATACATAAAAATACAGTAAAAATTTTACTTATAAAAATTATCATATGATTTAAACTACTATTTACAAGTATTTACAAATTATAAAGTGATTCTACTGTGTGCTATGTGAGAGGCGTAACCTTGCGAGCAAATCTTTCGTCACCACACGCTGCTGTTATGGCACCCTGGGTGATCGTCCCTGGCGACAGTTAAACCATTTGCCCATATTTTACTGCTGGGTCGTGCTGCCTGTAAGTTGCCCTAACACATGTTGTGATTCTACGGCTTGGCCGTGACAGCACCCAGTTTTTGCACAGACTTAGACGGAATCCTGCACTTTATGGCCCCTGACACGAGAAGCCCAGTGGGATTCTCCCATCTAAAGCAAGATGTGATAAATCATACATTAAGTGAGAGTTGTGTCTGAAAAATTGTTTTGGCCAAAGTTCTGAATTGATTGGTTAAATCTGGGTATCGTAATCAAAGTTGGGAGTGTCTCTGGAAGGACCTGTACGCCATGCGTAGTTTCCACCATATGGCGAGAATACCATCATTGGGGACGGTAACAGAGTAGACGAATTGCGGCGTGGTCTTCTCCGCAGCCGTATGTGGGTGAGTCCGCGAGGTGAAATTTTTGTAAGTTGGCTTGAAAGGGGCCATGCCCAGTCATGAGTTGAGCTAAATAAGGTGTGACCTTGAAAGTTTGCACTCTCTCATGCCATTGACATTACGCATGGAATGTGTAAGTTTCTCTGTCTGTCATTTCCTCATCCCCATCTGCGTTGCCGAGATTTCATCTAGCTTAATTCTACTGTTGTAATAGTGGAAATTCTAAATCATTTACTTGCATAATTTTTGCCATCTATCCAATATTACGATTGTTGAAAATGAAGCAGTGGGTGTTGTTTCATAAGCGCCAGTGAGAGCTAAGAGCACGGTTCTCTGTGTTTTGAATAACTCAAGTTTTTATTAACGTCTTGTGAGAAATGCAGGCCCCACGCAGAAGAGCAGTAAGTTATGATAGACAGAAAGGCACCTTTGTATACTATATATAGAGCGTGCTGATCGAATACTCGTCGGGAGCCAGCAATATGCCTCAACTTCATAAAAAGGTCCTCACTTTCTGCAGTACACCTTACGGACATGAGTATTAAATATTAGTTGAGGATCAAGTGTTGATCTCTGAATAGTCCTGACTATTTGTTGCCTTGAGCCTTTGTCTTTTATAGAAAATGCTCGACGGCCTATTCCTCGGGAGCTTGCTCCCTGGGGCAGTTTTGATATGGAGTCATTCCATATTAAATCAACACAGTTTTAATTAAAATTTTACCTCATCACTTTAGATTCAGGTAAAATTTTACACATAGGTGGTATGAATGAAGAATAAGACAACTACAAATATTGAGTAAAATATTTCCAGCAGGTTGTGAAATACAGCCATGTAAAATTTTACAAAATTGTGTTCCCGAAAATGTTTACATTGATGTGGAATCTCTCCAAATTAAGATGGAGAGCTGAAACAGGTGTAATTTTTCAACTTTCTTTTATATGATATTTAACTCAACAGGGGTTAAGTTTCAAAAGATTTTCCAATTTGAATTAAAAATTTGATTAAGATTTTTCAAAATGCTCATCTTCAAAAATTTTGAAAACATTCTAAAACATTTTTTTGTGATTTGAACTGATCATGTAAGTATAAATTTGGGATCATTTTGGGTTTGTATTGTAATCTTTACTTCAAATCCACAATATTTACTTACGCTAGATTTCACTGATTTAACACTCCTAACAAAGATTTCTTATGAAGTTTCTCAAAAACTCAAAAGTTTCCAGTGAAAATGAAATCAAATATACACATTTGCAAAAATTTCTTAAACGACCTTTTTCTCAGCAATGGCTCAATTTTTACGATCTCGCTACCGCTTACGCAGTAGAGAGAAAGGTTACGTAATGCTGCACGAGAAAAATGGCGAATTTTTCCGCAGAAAAAAACTCTCATTACAGGGCCCTGGTAACAAAAAATTGAATAAATCCGGTTGCTAAATTTATAAAAAATCCTCCAACCGTGTTGTAGCCGGAATGGATGTTTTTTGGGTTCCTTTATTACCGAAAAATTTGCGAATTTGACGAAAATAACGAAATTGACGGCAAAACGTCTGCCCCGTCCGTTTATGAACAGTGCTAGTGGCTAAACCGTTCAACCGATTTTCTCCAAAATTGATATTTCCCAATCGATCTGGTTGATGTAGCAATCCCTTGAATTTGAAAAACCGATATTTTTAATCTTGGGGGAAATTACATGAAGCCTCTGAGACATTTTCCAAATATTAAAAAAAATTTTCTCCAATCGTTTTTATTAAAAATAGTTACTGGATAGTGCGAAAGATGTTTAAGAGAATGGTGCAGCAGGTGGTCATGTGCGTTAAAAACTCCAGCATTTTCAAAAATTGCAAGAGTTGCGAAATTCCTTTTGGCGTCTTTCCTACATCTAAAAAAGTTAAAGATATAGATTTTTTCCCTTAATGAAATTCGGTTTCCTTAAAGATATATCTTGAAATAGGGTCACATACAATTTTTCGAAAATTTGAGTTTTTACAAAAAGTTATGATTGAAATGGGTTTCATTCGGTGAGAAATTGTTGGTATAAAATATTATAATGTAAGGATTTTTAAGAGCGAGAAAGTAGGTGCTATTTTAGCACCACTAGGTTTCTTTAACCTTTTTGTAGCGATAGTACTAAATGCACTGAATAACACTACATAAACGGCATTTTCATCCATTCTTTTGATTTTTCCAAAAACTACACAAATGTATTTTTTTTCAAGTATCTTTTACGTTCTTAACGTTTTTTATTATAGGCATTCTTTATAGATTTTCCAAAAAAACGGAGCAAAATATTTAAATGAAAATCTGTATATAGTAACAATGTTTTCTTCTTCTATAATATTCTTAAAAACATAATTAAATTTTACTCTAAGGATTCAAAAAATTGGAGAAATGCAGAAGAAATATATTTTAGGTGTCGATAGGCAGGAGCGGGAAAAAGGATGGGGAAAATCGAATATTAAGTGAGCCAGTGTTGCCAGGTTGGAGATTTATCACTTTTTTTTTTTTTTTTTTTTTTTGCTTTTAGGTGGAATTTTGGGGGAGAAACTTTTTAGGGATTTTTGTTGGGAATTTATTTTCATTATTCTTTTGAAACCATTTTTTCAAAAATAAATAGAACTTAAAACGAAACGTAATAAAACTAGATTCATTCAAATCAAAATCTTTACCTCTCAGTCACTCGAATGAGTAATACAAAGATCCCTCTATCTCTTAAGCTTCGAAATTCCTTATACTATCTCTTATTGCTCAATAGCTCTCTTGTACTTGTATATCTGTATCGTTAGGTAAATAATCTTAATTCATATTTTTATACAATAAAAATATTGGTGTTTGCTGTAAATATAGTCATATATCCCTATACCGTATTTGAGTAAACTCATATACCATGCGTGTGTGTGGAGATTTTCCGTGCCTCACGGCCTAGACCCACTTTCCCGTGCACCAATCGAGACATATGAGGTGTCATTGAATGCGTCTTGGTCCCTTGTTTGGGGAAACTGATAATTTGGTTTTTCGATCCGGCAATAAGATTCCAAGAAATTGTCAAAAACGAGTTTTTTTAGTGTTTTGGATCTACGATCTTTGTGAGTATGACGGGAATTAAACCAACGTAACCTAAATAGGATCAATGCAGGTGGCGTTGATTAAACCCCATTATTCCGTGATTATATTCAATCCGCGACACAATTTTCTTTCCATGAGGATGGCAAACACTCATTTTTGGACAAACGAGAAAAAACTAAATGAATATCTCACGGCAGAATGTGTTCTAAATTCTTAAATATTTTAAGTTTAGTGAAGTGTGAAGTAGAATTTGCAACCTTGCCTCTGGAACATTAAATTTGAAGAAAGTGAAGTGAATACGAAGGAAACAAAAACTGGTAAATACTAAACAATTCATTTCTTAAGCGTGCAAAAAATCGATTTTCAATTTAAACGTGGACTTACAACTGATACACAAATAAATACAAAATACGAACCTTTTAACTGCTTTATCTATATTCGCCTTCAGAACAAAAATCAGACCGAGTTTGTGGAGTTTTATAATCTTAAAAATAGGGGGACAAAAATATGGAAGTGTTTAAACGACTCAGGTGAATCAAATGTAGTTGTAGAAGATTTTGCGTCAGAATTTTCCGAACTAATGGAGAAATGATATCATATTAGATATAGAGAATAACGCAGAACAACAGCTTACAGGTAGTAGAAAACAAACGTAAAAAAACATAGCTGTGCTGTCCGCATCTTCACATATCTGTACTTTTT
>JAHLJT010005047.1:0-14006 GCA_031308135.1 Acheta domesticus | reverse complement strand
AACTTGCAATTTTTCAATTAAGAGTCTACCACCCTTACAAGTGTTAATTTTCTTTAACACTGGATTGATATTACTTTAAAACTTTTCCTTGTTAAATGAATATTACAAAAATTGGGATTACAAGAGTCCCATCTATTGCCACAAAATCTTCAAAAGTGTTTTAGGAAACGGCTTGTCATAATGTCCGCCACCTGGTATTCGGTGGAATGTGTGTGCACTCCAAGTTGTCCTTCACCAAGCTTTTGGGGGACAAAAAATGCTTGATTGCTATGTGTTTGGGTCGACGATGATAACTCTGAGTCCTGCGCCAACCTAATGTTGCTGATTTGTCAATCTGTAGAACTGGAACTTGAGACACACTTGGTAACTTAACTGTAATAACGGAGTTAACCATATGATTTCCTTTACAGCTTCATTTGCAGCAGCCAGTTCAGCTTCAGTTGTAGACGTTGCCATCATAGCCTGTCTCTGACTTCGCCATGAAATAGCTCCTCCTGCTTAATTGATAACAAACCGGATGTTGATCGACCTGTCTTCGAACAGCCTCCAAAATCCGCATCACTATAAGAGTCAAGGTTGCTAATTCTCTGATTTGTATAGAAATTCCTATGGTCAATTTTCCTTCCAGATAACGAAAAGCCTCTTTGTTATTATATCTTCAGTTTGGGATTTTCAAGTGACCTTGACAGACATAGCAAAAGCCAAAACAGTCTAGTGCCAAGCATTAAGAACATGAATGCTCTCCGACAAGCTTCCTCTATATGGAAAGTTGGTTTTCAGAATTTTTTCCTGATTGTAAAAAATCTGCAACTTCAACGGCTTAGAGCGGTAGATACGGTTGTACACTCGGCAAAATTGAAAACATTTCAAGATGTCTCTGGCGTATGCTTTCTGGTGAATTTGATATCAGCAGCCTATCTTGTTCAATTTTAAGGCCAGAAAATGCGTTTCAACTTCTGTTGTGACTATTGAACTGTGCTTTCAATTCTCCAAAAACATCTTCAAGTCATCCTCATCAGTAGCTAACTCCAATCCATCGTCCCATAGATATCTACCATTAACTCTCTGCCTTTTTCATTTGTAATATAGAGACATGGATCTGCCTGGTCACCTTAAACCAAGACCAAGCGATACGTTTTCAAAGCGTTTGTTCCAGCACCTTGGTGCTTGTTTCAAGCCGTATGAACTCCTTTTAATTTACGGAGTATTTTGGTGCCATCTTCATATTCTCCTGGTTGTGCCATATAAATAGTATCTTTGAGTTCTACAAAATAGGAAGGCTGTTGATACTACAAACTGTGGCAAGATGCATGCCGTACTAGCAGCAGCACTCAAAATATATCAATAGTTGTCATCTTTGCAACTGGGCTAATGTTTCTCTGTAGTCAAAACCTTCACGCTGATTAAAATGTTTGACAACAAGGTCGGAACCTTATATAATTGTAGCGTCATAGGCTCCACTTCCTGCGCAGAGAGACTGTCTTGCAAGGTATGGGCATGAGGGATCTTAAAATAGCCTCCCCAAACAAAGGCCACCCTCCGGAGGTAAGAAAGAGGGGTGGTGGCGGAGGTGCGTGGTGTCGTGCGCAAGGCAGGTCCAGGCAGATCCAGGCAGGTCCAGGCAGGTCCAGGCAGGTCCAGGCAGGTCCAGACGTGGGAGGGAGAAATGACGTAGGTCATGTGACGCGGCACTATATAAAGGCCGTGTCGCGAGGCCTCGGGAGGGAACACAGTGTAGGAGGCTCCCTCGCGGTTATCCGCAAAACTTTATCCGCCCAGGCTGGCGCGGAGTGCTCTATGCACGAGTGGGTGTTCGATGTGTTCGAACACGGTGGAGTGGTACACCGCCGCTAGGCGCGTATAGAGAGAGAGGGGGGCTGCAGTGAGTAGCTCTAACAAAACGCCTTAGTGATTATGTTTAGTTTATCTTAGTTTATCTGTAAATAAATTTGTAAATACTCACTCGTGTCTGTTAATTGGTGGCGTAGATCCCTACCCACGACGTTGCAGACGAGGTAGTTTTAAATGGTGGCAGCGGTTCAAACAAACCCACGGGGGTATGTGCGCCATTTAGTTAATGGTAGCGGCAGCTTAACGGAACATGCACCTAAGTCTATGGTGGTAGCAGTTCTGTCCTAGTGCAACGAACTGGTTCCGGCAGTGCACGAGAGTGCGTAGCTGGCGTGTGTGTGGTAAATTCACGGGAACTGTGCATCCTAGGAAGTCCGGAAACGTAGAGGGCTGTAAGGCGGTGCGAGCTACACGAGGTAGTTTTAAATTAAATCGCAAGTCAATCTTGGGGGGCGGAAGGCGCCGACGTCAAGAAGAAGGCATCCCTCTGACAGGAAGGACGAATACCAGGCCATCCGGCCGGAAGGAGTATACAAGGATCACCACTCACGTAAGTGTAGCCATCTGCAATTCGAGAACAGTTCAGGCATCATGGCGTATCTCGCGCAGTTTAGTAAAGAGTGCCTTATGCACGTTGCTAGGGAGTTGGGGGAAACGGCAAATGACGATGACAGAATAGCAAAGTTGCGCAGCATTATAGTAAATAGCAGCCAATATGATGAGGAATTCGTTAAAGAATTGTGCAAAGCAACGAAAGAACAAATGAAAGAGCGGGACAGATTAGAATTAGAACGCGAGCGAGAGCGGGACAGATTAGAACGCGAAGAGAAAAAAGAAAGGCTAGATCGCGAGTTCGAACTAGAGAAAATCCGTATAGCGAGTCAGACGCCGACGGGAAGCGTAAGTTCAGGGAGTGAGGCGAAGACGCAAACACACGTACGGTTGAATCACGTTATGGACAAATTCAAAGGCGATAACGATAATATAACCACTTATTTAAGCGTGTTTGAGAGTCAAGCGGAATTGTTAGGAGTGCCGGAAGAAGATTGGGTTGCCAATCTTATGGGACTACTTCCCCATCAAATTAACTCATGGCTAACGTTAGAAGACGGGAAAACAGACTGAATATTCAGACATTAAATCTAAATTGTTAGAGATGTACAAATTTAATGCTGAAAAGTTCAGGCAGTTATTCGTGAGGCACATGAAGTCTGCGAACACTACATGGAATGTGTACGCACGGGAATTGCATAATTATTGTAAAGAATGGGTCGCGGGGCTGAACATATAAACTTTCGAGGGATTGCTTAACTTAATCGTGACTGACCAAATGAAACGGCGAGTTCCAGCTGAAATGAAGGAACATTTCATTGATGAGTGGGGAAATTTCGCAATTCCACTTGAATTCGCGAAGAAACTGGATAACTACGAAAACAATAGGTCGGGATGGAAACGTAGTTTCTCAAAATCGTTTCAGAGAAAGGACGGAGGGGCAGAAGTTGCCGCCGTCGTGGAGAAACAAAAGCAGGTACCTATCGCTGGGAAACCTTTGCACAAAGGCCGTGACGTCAGGGAAGAGTTCGAAAAACCCAGCGTTCGGAAATGTTTCAGTTGCGGGTCACCTAAACATCTCGCACGTGACTGCCCGAATAAGCGGGAGGGGGAGAAGGGCGAAAGGGTCGGCCACGTTGCGGAGAAAGCAGCGGCGGAGCTTTTTCAACCATTCACGTATAGTGGACTGATAAATGAAAAACAGGGATTTATATTACGTGATTCTGGTGCATCTTTCGACGTTGTGAATGAACGGTTCGTAGAAGATTCTGATTTAACAGGGGAAAGTGTATGGGTGTTTCAACCCTTAGATTCACAACCTAGGAATCTACCCGTAGCACAGATTCGACTGCAAGGGCCTTTCGGGAGTGTCACCACTAGAGCTGCAGTAGTGAGTCGCGACTGTGATTTCGGCTACTATTTGCTTAGCAACCGCACGGCGCAATTACTCGAGGAAGTTCGAGAAGGCTTCCTTGAGCCGCAAATTGTGAGCGCTGTGGTGACGCGGGCGCAGGCAGCAGCGGATGTAGCGGCGAGCGCGGCGGAGCCGACGGCGGGGGCGGCTGAGGAAGGGTCGGTCACCGGATTAGTCGAAAATAGCTACGCCGAGGGAGAACAGGTAACGGGTCCAACTGCTACGGCCGAGGCGCAGGTGAATGTAAGCGATGAGGAAACAGACGACACCGAAAATGAAAATTCTATGCAGATAGATGCTCCTGTAATAGAATTAATTCAGATCTCGACTGATGAATTTATTCACGAACAGACTAAGGATAGTACACTCGCGGAAATCTACAAAAAATGCGAGAATGAAGTACCCGAGACGGGGAAAGAAACGTACTTCCTACGTAATCGATTGTTGCTTCGCACTCGATTTAGTAAGAAAGGCGAGCGGTATGACATGATCGTTGTTCCTGCTGTATTTCGGGGCACGGTACTAAAAGTGTGCCACGAGACCGCGAACGCGCATCTAGGTACGACTAAAAGTAAGGATAGCTTAGCGAAGTCTTTTTACTGGCCAAGATGTTTCCAGGAAATGGAAACGTACGTCAGATCATGTGATGTATGCCAGAAGGTAGGCCGGTCGGGAGACAAAAAGAAAGCACCGTTAGTGATGGTACCACCCGTAGGGGAAATATTTTCGCGTATAAATATCGATGCTTGCGGACCGTTTCAGGAAAGCGAATCGGGTAAGAAATTCATTCTTACTGCGATGTGCATGGCATCTAGATATCCAGAGGCGATTCCCATAACAGTTTTGCGATCGACAACTGTAATCAGTGCACTCTTAGAGCTATTTAGCAGGATAGGGTTCCCGAAGGAACTACAAACAGACCAGGGCACTGCTTCACGAGCGTTCTGACAGCGGAATTCGCGAAGAAGTTCGGGATCCGTCTAATTAGAAGTTCTCCTTACCACCCACAATCTAATGCTGTGGAAAGAATGCACCGAACAATGAACAGGTTATTGAAGGTTCTGTGCTTAGAAGCGGGTACGGAATGGGAGCTTCAGTTACCAGCTATTTTATTTGCTTTGCGCACTACTGTGCATGAAAGTTTAGGGTTTACTCCAGCTGAGTTGGTTAATGGGAATAATTTGCGTACTCCCATAACTCTGTTATATGAGCACATTGCCGGAAGCGAGGAGAAGGAGCCCAGTTCAGTTGTAGAATATGTATTCCGTCTCGTGAATCGACTTCGGAAATCTCGTGAACTAGCTCACACCAAGCTTCTGAATGAGCAAGAACGTCGAAAGGTCTGGTACGACCGCAGAGCGGTAAATCGCACGTTTAGTGCCGGAGACAAGGTGCTGGTTTTAGCGCCAAATCGTACCCGGAAACTGGCGGTACAGTGGGTAGGGCCAGGCGAGATTAGAGAAAAAGTCTCCGACACAAACTATGTTGTTTTATTGCCTGGAAAAAAGGACGGACGTGTGTACCATGTGAATATGCTGAAGCAGTACCATCAGCGGACTGAATACATCAGCTATGTGGCAACACCGGTTCAAAGCTGCGAACAGGTAGAAGACGAGATTGACAGATATGCTGTTCACCTCGAAGGAAGCGACTTCAATCTCCAGGAAATGTTGGAAGGTACAAAAATCCCGCCCGAGTTCCGAGACAAACTCGAGCAATTAATTATGAAGTACCATGACATATTTTCTGAAAAATCTGGACTGACCGATGCGCTTACCATGGACATTGAGCTCACAGATGAGTCAACGCCCGTGCGTAGTGCACCTTACCGTACCTCGCCTAGACAATCAGCTATCTTGCGAGAGGAAATCAGTAAAATGTTACGCGACGGCATTATTGAAGTAGGTGATAGCGAGTACACGTCACCTATAATCCTTGTCGAAGATCCGGGGCGGAAACCTCGCCCATGTATCGATTACAGACGATTAAATAAATTAATCAAGACCGAGTACTTTCCATTACCAAACATGGAAGAGCGAATCGAGACGGTGGCGGCAGCCAAAATAATCACAACTCTTGATTTAGCGAAATGCTATTGGCAAATCAGTTTAACGCCAAGAGCGCAAAGGCTGGCTGCATTTGTCACTAACTTCGGGACATATCGCCCACTGCGATTGCCCTTTGGCCTTAAGAACGCGCCATATAAATGTAGTAGAATGATGGCCGCACTGTTAGCGCCGTGTAGTGAATATGCAGTTCCATACATAGACGACATAGCCATATTCAGTAACTCATGGCAAGAGCATCTGCAACACATGCAAAATGTGTTTTCAATTATAAAACAGGCAAAACTACATGTGAAGCCTAGTAAATGTATGTTTGCTAGAGAATCTGTAAAATACTTAGGCTACGTAGTAGGAAGCGGGGAAATGCGCCCTGTAGAGGCAAAAGTTCACGCAATTCGTGAGTTTCCAAGACCGCACACAAAAAACAAGTCAGATGTTTTCTCGGTATGAGCGGGTACTACCGGAAATTTATTCCCAGATTCGGCGAGATTTCAGCTCCGTTATCGGATTTGTTACGGGGGAAGGAACGCCAGGGGACGGTCAATTGGAATCCGGAATGTGAAAGGTCATTTAATATTTTGCGTGAAGCTCTATGTTGCGAACCCGTGTTAAGAGCACCTGATTTCGCGAAACCGTTCCAGATACAATGCGATGCAAGTCAGAAAGGAATAGGTGTAGTTTTAGCTCAGACAGACGAGAACGGCGATGAAAAACCCGTTCTGTATTTAAGCAGAAAATTGACAGATGTGGAAAAAAATTTCAGTACGGTGGAAGCCGAATGTACAGCCATAATTTGGGAATTGCAGAAATTGCGGTATTACCTAGATGGCCAAGTGAGAATTAAGATCGAAACGGATCATAACCCATTGGTATGGTTGCGGAATTGTTCTGGGAATAACCCAAGATTATTGAGATGGTCGTTAATGCTGCAACATTATGACATCGAAATTTGCCATAAAAAGGGTAAAGATAATGGGAATCCCGATGCATTAAGTCGCATGTTTTCATGAACCTGAACTGATCTCGTTAGGTAAATGGTTGCACTTCAGTGGCTCCTATTTGGATTGTATAGCATCACATCAAGATTTTTAAATTGAATAATTTCATTGCAAAATTTGTACGATGTAAATTGAACACTCTCAGCGCCAGATTTGTGTTATGAAAATTGAATAATTTTATCAAGATTTTATGATGTAAAGAGAATATGTCATTGCAATATATTTATCATGTAAACTATAGAGTATCTTGGTAATATTAATTGTGTAAATATTTCATTGAAAAAAATATTGTTTAAATTGTATAAATTTTACAAGATGTAGGGTAAAAATTGTAGTACGTCACCGCAAGAATTGAGTACATTATTTGTCACTTATATTCAAAATTATATAGAGTCACATCAAGAAACAGCAAGATATACAATTGTTATAATATTTAAGGTAAAATTGTAATACATCACTGCAAAGATTTTAGAGTACATGTATTGTGTTACTGGCATTTAAAAATTGTATAGAGTCACTTCAAGAAGAAGCAAGATTATTTTGAGAAAATTGTACATAATTGTATATTAATGGTTCAAAATTGAGTGTACTTATGTATGTAGATTAGAAAACAGTACGAATAAGGGGTAATGTCAGAGTGTAAATACGATTGTATATAATGTAAAAATGTGAATGCTACGAAGTTAGAGGGAAATTGTTGTTGTAAATAGCTTTATGTTAGACTGGGGCAATAATGTTTTACTCAGACACCTTCACGAGTATATGTGAATCTGCTAAATTGTGAAAATGTAGCTATCTGTATTGCTTCTGTATAAATTTTTTCCTGTGGTTTTCTACCTGCGGAAAAAATTCTCCCCGTGGATAGAGGAGTCTGTAGCGTCATAGGCTCCACTTCCTGCGCAGAGAGACGGTCTTTGCAAGGTATGGGCATGAGGGATCTTTAAATAGCCTCTCCAAACAAAGGCCCCCCCTCCGGAGGTAAGAAAGAGGGGTGGTGGCGGAGGTGCGTGGGGTCGTGCGCAAGGCAGGTCCAGGCAGGTCCAGGCGTGGGAGGGAGAAATGACGTAGGTCATGTGACGCGGCACTATATAAAGCCGTGTCGCGAGGCCTCGGGAGGGAACACAGTGTAGGAGGCTCCCTCGCGGTTATCCGCAAAACTTTATCCGCCCAGGCTGGCGCGGAGTGCTCTATGCACGAGTGGGTGTTCGATGTGTTCGAACACGGTGGAGTGGTACACCTGCCGCTAGGCGCGGGGGAGAGAGAGAGGGAGAGAGAGGAGGAGAGAGGAGGGAGAGAGAGGGAGAGAGAGAGGGAGAGAGAGGGAGAGAGAGGGAGAGAGAGGGAGAGAGAGGGAGAGAGAGGGAAGAGAGAGGGAGAGAGAGGGAGAGAGAGGGAGAGAGAGAGGGGAGAGAGAGGGGAGAGAGAGGAGATAGAGGGACGAGAGAGGGGAGAGAGGGAGAGGGAGAGAGAGGGGAGAGAGAGGAGAGAGAGAGAGGGAGAGAGAGAGGGAGAGGAGAGGGAGAGAGAGGGAGGAGAGAGGGAGAGAGAGGGAGAGAGAGGGAGGGAGAGGGGAGGGGAAGAGGAGGGAGAGAGAGGGAGAGAGAGGGAGAAGAGAGGGGAGAGAGAGAGAGGGAGAGGGAGGGAGAGGGAGGAGAGGGAGGGAGAGGGAGGGAGAGGGAGGGAGAGGGAGGAGAGGGAGGGAGAGGGAGGGAGAGAGGAGGGAGAGGAGGAGGAGAGGGAGGGAGAGGGGAGGGAGATGGGAGGGGAGAGGGAAGGGAGGGGGGAGGGAGGGAGGGAGGAGAGGGAGGGATGGAGAGGGAGAGGGAGGGAGGGAGAGGGAGATGCAATGAGTAGCTCTAACAAAACGCCTCAGCAGATGATTATGTAAATATCTGTATAAATAAATTTGTAAATCTCCACTCGTGGCAGTTAATTGGTGCGTAGATCCCTACCCACGACGTTACAGAATAAAGAGAACTATGGGTATATTTAACCCAAATTGAAACCGTTTGAAGCTGTGGAGGAAGCCGATTAATATAGACAAACGTGTTTGGTGAAGGCCGTCAGATGTTGAAGAAGGTTTATTGCTCAGAATGGAAACCCTTTTTGAGGAATATACGGTGGAGGAATTCCGGAGGAACTACAGATTCTCCAAGGAAGGAGCGACATGAGCCCATTGATATATTCGGAGAGAGTTTGTCTTCTGGAAGTAACCGAGGTTGTAAAACTTTCCCCCGGATATTCAAATACTTACACGCACTCCGGTGCTGGGGGGCGAAAATTATGGTAAGATTTGTTTATTGCAATTGCTGTATACTGCTATAAATGGCCACATAACATACGTTTTAATGTACCTATATTGTAAAAATGTATAACTAACCTACATTTTAGTGTACAACCTAACCAAACAGATGCAAGACGACTGTGCTGACTTGCATGGCATTAGCCAGCAGTCAGTCCCCAAAGTCAGTAGGAGGGTGGCTCTTAGCATTGCCAGAGCTAGGTCAAATTATGGTTACATTGCCCCCGAACGGTTGAAGAGGAAACCCAAGTCGCTCGTTCGTTTTCAGCCATTAACGGGTTCAGGAATGTGATTGGGTGCATAGACTGTACCTCACGTCCGTATTCCCAATATGAGAACGGATGCAGGGTAAATTTTTACTTTCCCGTATACGTACGTATACACGGAGTGATATACGTAGTATAGGGAAAGTTATGTAATGCTGCGCGAAAAAATGGCCAATTTTCGGCGGAAAAAAATTAATTGCCGGGCCGTGAAAACGAATAAGTGGATAAAACCAGTTGCTAAATTAAGAAAAAAAATCCCCTAACACGTGGTGTAGCCAGAAACCCTGTTTTGTTGGTCCTTGATACCGAAAAACCAATTGAACGGCATTCCGTCCGTCTGTCCGTCTGTGGTCAACGCTAGCGCCTAAACCATACGTACGATTTCTTCAAAATGGATATTCCCCAGTCGATCTGATTCTAGTCGAAGCTTTGAGATTTTGAAAAAGATTCTTCAAAATTTGGGGGTACTTTATATGAAGCCCCCCGGGGATTTTCAAAATTTTCTCAAAAACGGCTCCAAATTTTTTCTTTAAATGTCTTGTATGAATAGAGGAAAATACACTTTTTAACATGGCACAGGTCCGATTTTCACGTACAGCTCTGAATTTTCGAAAATTGTGAAAGTTTGAATTTTTTCGGCGTCTTTCTCCAACTACAAAATTGAAGATAGAGATTTTTTCTTCAAATAAAATTGTTCTAGCATAGTGGAGTTCTTTAATAAAGGTCATGTAAATGTTTTCACAATTTTGGTAGTTTTCGTGCAATATTGCGTGCAATATGTGGCAATTTTAAAAAATTACAAAAGCAAAGATTATTCTCAAAAACGGCTCCAAATTTTTTCTTGAAACTTTTGGTAGGGATAGTGGTAAATGTACTCTATCAATGACATAAAAGCCATTTTGGTCTATAGGTTGGTTTTTTTTCAAAAAATTACAAAAATGTAAATTTTTTTACTTGTCTCTCACGTCGTTAATATTTACATTATCGGCGATTTTTTTACATTATTAGTATTACGAGTATATATGCTTTAAATAATGTCAAGTAAAGTTTCTCGAAAACACTAACGTTTTCTGTGAAAAGTACATGAAGATTTCGGCATTTTCAGAAATGCTCGACGTCCATTTTCTCGTATATGGCTGCAATTTTTTTCTTGAAACTTTTGTAACGGATAGTGCTAATTACACTCATATTATATAAGCATGAAGTTTATTTTGAGTGTTTTTTTTGTGTTTTTTCAAAATTATATAATGTAAATTTTTGAAAGATATCATCACGATCTTAATATGCACATTATCCGCAATTTGTAAAGATGATTATATTGTGAGTTAAGTGCTTCAAATAACTTCAAATAAAGTATTTTGAAACTCAAAAATTTTCTGTGAAAATGAGCTTCAAATTCGCATTTTTAGTAGTGCTAAAACGCCATTTTCTCTTAACGGCACATAATTTTTGAAAAGAAAATTGCCATTTACGGCTAGGTTTTTGTGTTCTTTTAATATTCTAAAATTAATGTTTCTGTTCTAGACAATAGAAACCGAAAAATTAAGAAAATGAGAAAAAAAATGTACTTTTGGCGATGATAGATGGTAGCTTGGCAAGAAAGAGTATGTGGCAATTCCGAATAGCTAGCGAAGAAGCTTGGTCGTTTATTACATACGAGCTTTTGTTATATATTTACACATGTCATATTTTAGAAATTGTTATTTTGAAATATTTGAAATAGAAGTAAAAAGAATTAATAGATCTCAGAAAAAGCGACAATGCAGGATGTACACAATGGAATTCACTTTGCGCTCGCGAATATCTGTGATTACATGTGACCTGATGTAGCTGTATAGAAAAGGAGTTATAACTTGTCTAATTTATGTTGATATTTGCAAGAAAATATTTAGTTTTCGCACCAAATGCTTTACCATTTGTAGTGAGTAGAATATTATTTTGTGCATGTTTTAGAATACTCTTCTCTAATCCATATATGACCAGAACCTTTTTTTTGTTGGCAACATATTTCATATTTAACATGATACTATAATTTTAAATGTGTAGGATAACAATATACAAGTCACCAGCATTTCTATTGTCAAAAATTTAGTGTTGCGAAAACGCAACACTAGGCCAGATACAACTTTTTTACACTATTTAATAAAGTGACTGCTGGCTGCAAATAAACTCGTTACATATAGTAGAATCTTTATTGTGGCGCACGAAATCAGCAATAAACATTATTAAATAGTATAAAACTTAAGCTATCATTAACAAACGGTGCCATCCGATCGGGAAGTCATAGGTTCGAGTCCAACGGTGGTAGTATTTTCGACACTAGCTACATCGAATTCAGTCGATGTCTAGAAGAGAATTATAGTGGCCGGCTCCTCTGGTCTGTAGTTTTCCGTAGCTTCTCCGATCAACATCAAGGCGAATGCCGGAGCAGTACCCTAACAAACAGGTCACGGACCGCGCGCTCTTTCCTTCCCCTTTCTTGTCCTATCCTCAGGTCGTACTTACAAATACATACACTTACACTAGCATACACTATACTACCACACATGCCGGGACACCGTTCGGGAGTTCAGAGCTTGTCTCGGCTGGGACAGTGCCCCACTGGTGGGAGATACCTGGTTGGGGTAAACCCATCTAGTCTATATAGGTCGGCGCTGGGATTCGCTATCCAATGGGAGGAAGATCACCACACCCCAAGAAAAAAACGTGCCCTACACTTACGGTACTAATGACCTTAGCTGTTGACGAGCTCTGAATCAATCAATCAATCGAATATCAAATATGATTTCGAATTTTATAACCAAAAGTGAAATGGTTTGCCCTTGATGTGTTTCAGACCATATCGTCCGTAGTAGGGTATCATTACTTCGTCACAACAAGGCCTATTCTCCCAAATAGGATGCTACAAAAAATTAATCACAA
Source organism: Acheta domesticus (assembly GCA_031308135.1). Taxonomy (NCBI): domain Eukaryota; kingdom Metazoa; phylum Arthropoda; class Insecta; order Orthoptera; family Gryllidae; genus Acheta; species Acheta domesticus. The sequence goes on along the minus strand of JAHLJT010005047.1, from coordinate 1,635 downwards.
AGTGATTTTAAGAATAGCATATATCACACTATGCCTTATTATAAGTTGTAATTGATCATATGAAAAAACAAACTGAAGAGCTCCAGTGGAGGTTGAGGGTGCTCAATAAACGTTGGTCTCAAACATCATTGACTCTTTCCATTTACTTTATTCATTTCTTTTTATTTGAAAGATTATGATTCTTCCATTTTCTACAACATTTTTCTACAACATTTTCTACTATAATAATTGATTTGGTAATAATTGATTGTTCCTTCATTTTCATTTTGTGACAGGCTAATGCGCCGATGACTTGAAAACAATCTGATATTTCTATATATTTGTTATTCTTTACCATCATTTCCCTTCTGCAATTAGCTGTTAACCTATCAAATTGTATGTCACAACAAGATCTTTATCAGTATTCTTATCTGTCATCTATCCTAAAGTCAGGAGGAGCAAAAACTACTACAAAGTTATCAGAATTTTCATATGCCTTCAAATTCTCTTCCAGAATAGCTAAAAATTTCGTCAGTAGTAAGGTTCTTGAAAAAAAAACAATGTTGCTACAGGTATAATAACGGGGTCATATGTGTCCAGTGTTGCGTTTTCGCAACATTCATAATGCAAGAACAATAATTGCCGTATAATTGTAGATGTGAGCAACTAACAGTATTCACGTGTTAAAATAGAAAATAATACACATTAATCATTCAGCTAATAAAAAATATGTCATTACATTAAAAAAATATTGCCTTTTTTCTCTTGGATGGCGTCTTTTTCCCTCCATCTTCAAAGTCACGAATAATACAATTAACACTGAAGCAATAATTACACGAATAACGACCAACACACATTACCAATTTGTTCTCCAAACCTTTCTATTCAAGCACCTAACATAGGATGTGTTGTTGCCCAAAACAGCATTGCTGAAAATTAAAAGTATGCTTCATTGCGCCTTGTTGCTAAAATGCAACACTGGGAATTTATGGGCTAACCATGACCCTGTGGAATGCATTTCTATATTATCCAGGACATCAGGTTCCTTTTTCCAATAGAGGTTTACAAAACTTTTGTATTCTACTTCTGTGCAGTTGTAGAATTCACATAGTTCTGAGAACACTGCGATGGAAACAGAGAGTTTGACGCTTCTTGGTTGAATTGGACGTTGTCAAATAATCGCTAGAATTTTAGTAGCGCATACAGTACAATATTTCAGTACTACCTAGCTGCTTTCTCTAATACGGGAAAGTAAGTGCTGTTGTAGCACCACTAGTTTAGTTTGAAAGACATTCTTTTATAGGTCAGTCAGGAGTTAATGTTTTATATCTTTGGAGAAAATATTATTTTCCAATAACACAAAATGGTTTTGTGACGTTGCACATACAAATACAGTTTTTAAGAGAATTAAACTCTCTCGTACATATTTGTTCTTCGGGAGGCATCACGATGCAGCTCCCCATAGAACATGCCTTTAAGTCAGATTTAAACTCTGTTGAAAATGAATGATACTGAAAACGCGAAACTTTGGGACATATCCAGGTTGAAGCGGAGGTTTGAGGCGGGAGATTTAGAGGGAGGTTGCTCGGGGACTCTTATCCCGCCCCCCCCTATTCGTTTACACCTGTGCGCAACCAAGGAGAGCAAATGAGCAGG
>JAHLJT010005046.1:0-24485 GCA_031308135.1 Acheta domesticus | reverse complement strand
TTATGCTGTATTTTAAATTTTTTTTATTCGTGAAGGGAAAATGCGTTTAAACTATGTTAGAGGGATGCAGTCTTCCATGTGGATGAAAGTCAATTACATTGCGTGAGATATACAAATATTTTACTTCTTTTTCACAATTTTAGAAAGAAAATTGGGCAGTAATAAAAAGGACACTTGATTCTAGTTGAAGAGTTACTGATGCATTTGAAGGAATTTACCTACATATGTCAGTTATCAACAGGTTCCCTGAGTTCATTTGAAAGGCTTAAATTCTTATCATAATAAAATTATTTAAATCAAGTAAATAACGTTTTCATATTAGTCTTTCTTTCACATTGGTGTAATTGAATGACTACGAAGGAAAGACACGTGACTTCGACAATAGGCAATATGGCTTCCCTACATCTTACAATTGCAAGGAAAACGGTGAGAATTTCTTGTCTTTGTATCAATTTACGGAAGTTATATCTTAAACTTGGCTGATACTTTTTTGAAGGTTTGAAACTGATACCACCTTAATATAAATTTAGCATCTTCACCTGTAACCATCAGCATTCACCAATATCCTTATAATGTTGAAAATAAAAACTATAGGAATATAAAATTTTTTAATTAATTTCCGCGTTTCTACGTAGTACGTTTAGGTGCACGTTAGAATCATCACTAAAAGAGATGGTATGAAAATTCAAATACGACAGTACCTGAGCGAATACGGCAGTGGTGTCAAGGTCTTCTACTGGCGGCAGTGGCACACGTTGTGGCACCGTAGCAAGTCACGAGCTTCTCTGCGCAACTAGCGTCGGGAAAGGAAACTATTAGGAACGACGCCGTTTTACAATAATGATGGCGTGGTCTCTGGTGACGGGGTAATAATGTGCGTGGAGGGGCGATTTCGTCGTGTCACTCGTGCCACGGACTCCCGCTTGTGGCATCGACCTTGACAACACTGATATACGGTATTTTCCGACGCTGTACCCACGTTACTTGCAGCGCGACGCGAAGCGATTTTTGGCCGGCGAATCCGCCCTGCGGTACACCGCGAGCCACCGCCCCCCCCACCACCACCCTCCCGGGGCGCGCGCCCGTCGGTCGGCTGCTGTGTGTTTCACCATTTTACTTCCAGGCGACCGCTCCCGCGTCCCGCTTTGTGCCATCCGCTCGCACGAGAGAGGAGCAGGAGGGGAGGGACGCGGAACGGCACGGAGGAGGGAGGGGGGAGTGGTTGGTAGGGGGAGAGAGGGGAGGGCGGCAGCGGATCCCGGGGCGTTTTGTCGAATCCCTCCTACGGCCACCGTACGCTTCCACGCAGCCCGCGCCGCGCCGCGATATCTCCATACGAAAAGGACGGGGAGGCCCCGCCAGGGCTACCACCACCACCGCACGAACATTCCCGCACAATGGGTTGCGTGCTGCCGCCAGCTGCGGCTCCCCGAGACCGGTTGCGCCGCGGGGAGTGGAGGGGGGAGAGCGGGGTCGTGGGGGGTGGGGCATGGGTGGCTCACCCCCCTCCCCCCTCTTCTTTGCGACTATCGCGCTTTTAGGGTCGGTGGCGCGCCCCGGAGGGTTGGTGACACCTTGATTCGGGTGATGGGTGACCCCTTCGCGGAGCTCTTTCATTTCGTCTCGGCAAGGGGAATTATCGCATTTGGCACGGGAGGTGAAGTGAGGCGAAGCGAGGCCGAGCCCTAACTGGGTATGCTTTTATGGAAAAGAGGGCGGTGAGAATTGAGACTTGCGTTATTGGCGGATGTCACACTTGTAAGAGGAAAGTACAAGGTTAATCTTTTGTGCGGGCTTCAACCAAATTGCAGGACTTGCTGCAGACGTGGCGTTTACGCCCATCCGAGGACGTAGCTAGGATTTGTGCAACAGAGGGAGAGGCAAGATTTTGACTAAAGTTCAATGTGATTGTATTAAGAAAATTTTAACCAAATACCACACGAAGCATTTAACCATTTAATATATAAAAGAAATATTTAGAAATATATTTTCAATAAAAATACAAGCCGTTTATTTATCAAGATTTTATTTCATAGATATGCTGTGTACGTTTATTTATTTTTTTACGTGAACGTGAACAGTCTCCATACAGTAGCGTCTCTAAGGGAAATCATCATTAACGCCGCCCAAAGAAAGCAAATGAAAGATAATCACTTGAAAAATGGTTAAGTTTGAATTAGCATAGGCATGTATGTAACATTTATCGACCACATTTAAAACTAAGAAATTAACGTCGAACATGACACAATCTAAATTTGCAGTGATTTTAGTATGCATTTGAAATCCATAATTACAATTTGATCTGCTTCATACTATACACACGTAAAGTCAAGTGGTATAAATTAGTGAATAATATTGCTAAAAAAAGTCCCAAAATTTTAAATTCTCATTACTTCAGATGAAATTAATGAAACAGTAGTGTAAATGAATAATTCAATAACAAGCAGTTTTAACTACGTGTCAGATGTATTGATGTATTCACATCTGACACAGCTTAAAAAATAGTGCAAGCATCTTTCGTACGCAGCTTGAGAAGTAGTGCAAGTTTATATCAGATCAATAGATGGTGTAGACGTAGGTTACTTCCGCTCAACTTCTGCAAAATAAAATATATATTAAATAAAAAAAAAACCTTCTGCTCGGCACCCGTCTGGAGACGCCATTTTCGGGACCCACATTGCACTAATAGGAGGAGCTTTCTATTTCTGCAAGTCCCAGGAAAACGCCACGTTTAGGGGGCATCAGAGAGCGCCAGCAGCAAATGAAAACGAAGCTAAGAACAAGCGGGATTATGTATTCTTAAGATGTGTTCAAATCGGGGTCAACTCTAAAATATGGATACCTGTATTTGAATTTGTATTTAGCCTTATTGTGTCCCGTAAAGGGCAATTGGCCCCGGCACAATTAGATCGCGGGGTTCCCAGTCGGTCACCCAGCCAGGAACCCGCGATGTCTCGAATTCGCTTAACCTTCGTGACTTCAAGTAGATAACGAATTCGGCTAGCGACGCCGGTTTCACGGTCGTGGCCTTTCAGTGGAACCATCGAGGGAAACCATGAAAACCCCGGTCAGAACGGCCGGCACGGGAATCGAACCCGGGCCTCCCGAATGCGAAGTCACTGCGCTACGCCATGGGCCACTTTGCTCGGTATGAATAAGTGGACCGCACAGAAATTATTTTCTGTGGCGGCGATGGTGTAACGGTTAGCGTATCGGACTCTTATATCCAAGTTCGAAATTCAAACCCGATCGAAGCCATGGATTTTTATGGGTGAAAAAATCCTTCGTACGCCTTCCGAGGGGGGGGGAAGCCGGCTGTCCCATATTAGTAGATTTACTGTATGTAAAAGATCCTCAACCCTAAATGACGCCTCTGAGCAAAATTCAAAATCGCCTGTTTCGTCGCCCAAGCAATACCTTCTTTCTCCGCTAGTTGATGACAGGAGCGTAGCGAAATTTGCGTGGTCAGACGGAAGAGCAGGCCTCATGGCCTGAGTCTCGCCACGTAAAATAAGGCATTAATTCAATTCAATTATTTTAAAAACTGCAAGGAATAAATCCTAATATTAGTCCGCAGGGGAAGGGGAAGGGTACCTAGCGTTCCCTCCCGCAGCCACCACTGTTGCCATCTGCTGGCGGTACCTTGGACTGCAATTGTGTCCTCTGTGATTGTGCGAAGTGAGGACTCAATTCACCCCCAAAGCGTTGAAACGGGTAGCTACCCGCGGAGTTCCCGCTGTGTGTCCAGAAAGAAACGGCCAAGAAGGGGGATGAAGAATGGCTGTTGGGCGCGCTTTCACACATCATTTTTACGTGGCCTCAGACGATCAAAAGAACAAATGAGGTTTGTTTAGACCTACGTGACATGTGTGAAAGAGGCCCATTCATAAGTAGAGTTAACGTTTAAGGGAAGCCTTTGTGTGTGAGCTGCAATGCAGAGTAGCGTTGCAGCTTTTGTTCGTGTGGCAAAAGGTCATTTATTGCTTATTTCTCTTTTCTTTTACGCATGAGCTATGGAAGTCTCATTTCCTTTTGTATTGTTTGACGCAATTTATTTGTGTACAGAAATGTAGGCATCAGCTTTATTTATAACTAGCCTATGTTTAAAATTACTATTATTTTATTTAATATTAGTATATTTAATATTAGTAAGGGGCGAATTTTGATGACCTAAAATATTACCAATAAAATTATCTTAAAATATGTTTAAATGCTCTAAAAGCAAAGAAAAACTACGTAAAAAAATGTGATCAAAAACAGTTCAGATGAATAACTCTGTTGGATATGTTACTGATGTGGTTGAGGCTTCTTCTTTCGTTCAATAGAACATGGGTTGAAAAATTTTGGTTTGGGCTGTTCTGTATCAGGATTTCCTTGACTTCGGTCAACGCGAAATCGGCCGAACAGACTTTGGCGCTGATAGACGTCACAGAAACCTTATATTACATACAACGTCTGACATTACAATTTCTTAGCGAAAAAATCGATTAGACTATTCAGGAATATTTGTTGTATTCAGAACGTTTGTTGTATTTTGTAAATATTATTCGAAAGTACCTTTAAAATTATATTAAAATCGATGAAATCGGCGAAAAATGTTTCAAAATTTCGGAGAAAAGTAAAAAATAACTTATCGACGAAAAATGCAAAAAGAAGCCCTATAAAAATAGGTCATTTCCTTTTGTCATAAAATAAAATGCATGTCTGTACGAGTACTAAAGGCATTGTTTTAAAGTGAAAGGGAAAAAAATATTTCATTAAAATCTAGACAATGGTATCGTCCGGCACAGCTTACGCATCCCATTGTAAATGAACAGAGACAGAAAGCCACAACCGATTAGAGCAGCCGACCTCTAGCAATCTCATCCAGGCAGTGAAATCCTCTGAGACAGTTTATACAGCACACTGTAACGGAACCGAAGCCACGGAGTCTACCGATCAGAGCACGCGACCTCTAGCAATTTTATCTGGCGAGTGAGATCCTCTGGCCCACTTTATCCAGTACTCGTTAACTGAACAGATTAAGTCATGGAAACGGCCGGTCAGAGCAGCCGGCCTCTAGTTTTGCATCATGACCTTGCTGAGCTGCGATCTCAGCGATTTTGAAATGTCAGTAACGTTGGGATTCAAACTTAGGACTTTTCTTTTCTGTTGCCGCTTCGCAACAATGATTTAAAAAGCATCGGTTGCATTTCTATGTCTACTTGCAAAACATTTGCAATAGATGTAAATTCAATCATTTGGCAGAGTAAGCAGAATACCAGATCATATAGCACCAATGTTCCGCCTTTCTCCGGTTAGTAACTACTGCATTAATGCATCAGCGTGACATGAAAGAGAACCGTCCTGAACGGGCTTCTCGGTAATTTCCCGCTATCAGGAATCCCATCTACTAAGAGCTTCTCTCCAACACAAGAGACAGCCAGTGACAATAACGACACTAAACTCCGGGAAACTGCTGATAAACCATCTCGGTTTTTCTGTATAGACCCGCTACCGCTACCCCTCTGAGGGTTGTGTCCCGTCCCCTTTTGAGGTTGCGTGGACCCGTATATCCTCTCTCTCCCTGTCTCTTCCTTTCATCGTTTTTATTATGTCCATTACCTCCTTCCGCATTGTGGCCATGTGCATATGTGACTCTTATCTTCCCATCTTTGTATCAATGACGACTGTAGCATCAGATGCAGCCATAAATGAAACGGGAAATGTTATTGTGCCAGTAGGTAGAGAATGTTCAATATTTGTGGTAGGTCTAGCTGGATTTTCGCATTCATTCTTTTTCTTATCATATTCTTCTGGAAATTTATGATTTAAACGTAGTATGTAACTAAGTTTTTGTGAAACGAGGATACATTCAAAAGTGACATGTCCACTTGGTAAAAATTGAGCTCTCCTGGTTTTTTTACCTAGAATTTTTTAAAAATATTTTAAAATTTATTTAAGGTCGCTTTTCAACTGCTCGGTCGCATAGAAACCATCCACTCTAACTATTAACTTTGGGGTAATGGTGGGGAACACATACTAATAACATACACAAACATTCATGCCCTGAGCGGGATTCGAACCCTCGACCCTTCAAGCCGAAGGCATCTCCGGCCTTTCAGCTTTAACTTCGGCTATCCAGGCGGCTGCCTACAATTTTATTTCCAGAAAAAAAATGCCGCGAGATGTCTTAAAAAATGTTTGTAACTTTTCGTACATCCCTAATGTTTATCAACATTGTACATTGTCATTTTCGTAACCAATTAACATGTGATGTACCTCGCTTTGTATGGGAGTTAGGTTAGCAACCGATATAGTATCTTGATGGATATTGAGGAATATAGAGAGATAGAATTGAACGTAAGCTTGTTACTCTAACGAAATTTGTAAATTTTAATATTGTACAGAAGTGCAAAGGTATAATATGTTAAGATATTGAAGTACATTGTACAAGAGAATTTAATAAAAGCTAAAAAAATGAGAATTGAAGAGTTACTACTTAAAAAAAAGTAGCGGCAATAGATGTAACAGCAGATGCGACAAGGGAAAATTGTTGGCAGAGTGCAATGTTACAGAAATTAGTGGTAGCGTGGAACGTTACAGAAAGGAACTTTACAGAAATTGGTGGTAGCGTAGAACGTTACACGTTACAGAAATTGGTGGTAGCGTGTAACGTTACAATGTCCATTAAGGTCAATCAATGTCCATTACAATGTACATTAAGTACTTTATTCGTTGAGTTAAAGACGGTGTTGAAAAATGTAAAATGTATGTGACTTTTTTTTTTCATTTTTGTTGGAAAAGAGTGATGTGGACGGGTGACGTTTTGAATGTTTGCTCCTGCAGGCCACCAGTAACGAGTGGCCTGCACCATCGAAAACGCTGCTGAGCAAAATCACACAGTAATAATAATTTTCATCATCACAGAAGTAACTTTCATAATAAAATTGGACCGAACTCACGTTCGTCCATTTTGCCCCACTGCCGCGTGAAGTGAACAGTCTCTAGGAAATCTCGCCAGTAGTTCTTTTTCTTCGCTCTCCGCCGACCCGTATTTTCTTCCCGATCTTGGCCATCTGCCTCGACGCTCACAAACTACTTCCCTTGACAAGCTGCCTCTTCCTGTATCGGCTCCGCATCGCGCTGGACCTGCCCCCTGATGTACGACTCTCGAGATAAGGTCGTTCCGAGGGAGCCAAAGAACAACGCGGGCAGTTTGCTCGGACCTCGGAAAGAATGGTTTGGGAAGATTCTGCTGGTGGAGTTTGTATTCTCCGATTGCGGCTTTTTGTAACACTTTGGAAGTAACTGGATGCGCTCGTGGTTTGAATGCCTGATTTTGATACGAACCAAATTATTCATTTTATGAATATTGATTTAGAAACACTTGTATGTATCGAATATTAAGAGCTATTGTTTGCAGAGTTCCCAAATGTTTGTCAAAAGTTTTGAAACTTAGAGACATCCAATTATCATTTATATCACGTTACTGTCATACACTGGAACGCTGTAATTAAATTAATTAAATCGTCTTCAGTTTATTAAGCTTACATTCAGAGCTGTTGATACGTTTTCCTTAGAAAAGTTACACGAAAGTAATGAGAAGAAATAGTTTGAAAAAGTTAGTCCATTTAAACTTGCAACGAATGGCATCAGAGGTCTTTAGTTGTGTCTTCTGTTTATGTTTTCTTATGAATTTCGCCGAATTCTATTTTCAACATTTAAAAAGCATTTAAACCACAGGATGTGATTGTCAAGTGTTTCAATCGAATATTTTGTAAAGCTATTGTAAATAAATGAAAAATATTAAAGTCTAGGAGATTGAGAACGAATATACAAAGAAGTAGAAATAAAATTGAGAAGTTTAACTCTTAATAAAGTAGAGAAAGTTCAAATCATTCAGAACTTTAGAGTGATTGTATGTTGATATATAGAAATGTTCCAATTCGTAGATGAACATGGAATGTCACCAATTTCTCATAATTTAAATAAAGAGGTAAAGCCATCGGCTTATAATCTTCATTTAAGAAAGAAAAATTCCCATTGGAGACCAATATTTCGAATTTTGCTTTTCAAGTTCGCTACATCGTTCTTCATCTTGAGCTCAGTGAAATCGACATTTTTGGTAGTCCGTCAGGAAGAAATCATTGAAGGACGTACTGTACACTCACCCAAAACATGTCTCACCCCACTCATCCACATTCGCGAACGCCGACACACACACACACATATACGCGTATGTGTATGTACTCAATGACTAAAGCAGATGGCCACTCATCCAAAAAAAACAGCAACCTTACTTATCTGCTAATTTATTCTCTCTCTCACACACGCACAAATATATATAAACGTTCACAAGCACTGAAAATGTGAGTGAAGGAAATAAATATTTTACCGACATTTTTCATTCTTCTTAGAGAAACATTAAAATAGTAATTTCTGTAACAAGTATGCGAATCAATTCTCTCACATGAGTACACTATTTTCTAACATGCCCTGTGCCAAGAATGTTTCATACATACTTCCCCACGATTCGCGCCCTCATCTCAGTGTTTCACACACAATTAGATAAGACGAAAAGATTAGCTCTTTTGCACACGAAAACACAACAACAGAAAAACCATGTTTTGCGCACAGCGTATTAAAAATTATTTTTTCGGAATTTTGTAAATACTATAGAAATATTACGAAGAGACTTTTGAACAATTGCTTCTGACGTTTTAAAACATTTTACCACCTATAAATCAAGAGCTTAAACATCAGGTTTGGCTATGAAAGAAAACAAATCCTACTGACTTCGTTTGTTTCGGATTGTCGACTTCCACCTTTCTGGAGCGCTCTGTAGCTTTTTAAATCGATATTGCAGAACATAAAGCGAATCGGAGAAGAATGTATCACACAATTACACATACAACCACACAACTCTATTCACTTACTCATCCACATTCAGGCATCGAGATGTGAGTGATGTAACTATTTTTGTGGGCATTTTTCATTCTTCTTGAAGAAGAATACAATATTAATAATATATTTTCAGAATCTTGTCAATAATAAGCGAATTTTAGAAAATATTTTTATTCAGGTGTTTTTGTAGAACGTTCAAAATGTCTCAGGAACAAACGATTAAACATTCGTTTTCCCCAAGGAAGAAAAAAACCCTGTTGGAGTCAGTTGTTGGGGATTGACTTCTTCCCTTCCAACGCCACTAAATATCTTTTTCTTCTCACCCGCTTTGGGACTTCTGCAATCGATATTGCAGTTAATAAAGTGAATCAGAGAATTATGTATTTCATTTACACAAACACACCATGCAACCCTATTTACATACTCATCCACACACACAGTCGCTCATATCCACACAAACGTGTGTCAGTGTACGTCGCACATATCCACACAAACGTGTGTCATATGAGCGATGTAACTTTGTAATGGACATTTTTCATTCTTCTTGGAGAAGAAAATAAACTTAAGATAAAATTTTCAGAATCGTGTTAATACTAAACAATTTTTAGAGGATATTTTTGTTCACATTTTGGTAGAACACTCAAAATTTCTCAGGAACAAGAACTTAAACATCTGTTTTCCCGAAGAAAGACAGAAAAAAACATCTTCTCGGAGGCAATTGTTGAGGATTGTCGACATCTTCTCAGACCGGCTAGCCACTTAACATCTTCCTTCTCAAGTATTCTGGGAGTTTGTAATCGATATTGTAGTGCTTAAAGGCTATCAGAGGAGGAAGTATCACATACTTACAAAAACAACAACACAATTCTACTTCCCAACACGTACACAGGCTCGCACACTTCCACACAAACGTGTGTGAGTGAAGTAACTATTGAAATGAGAGTGAAGTTACTATTGCAGTGGAATTTTTTAAATTGTTCGTGGAGAAGAATATAATATTAGTAATACATTTTGAGGAACTTGCCAATAAGCCTATTTTGGATAATTTTTATTGGTTTTGGTAGAACGTTCAATATTTCTCAGGAACAAGAGCTTAAACATCCGTTTTCCCCAAGAAAGAAAGAAAAAAACCTCCTTTCGGGGGCAATTGTTGCGGATTGTCGACTTCTTCGCTCGCGAGGCTCGCCACTTAACATCTTCCTTCTCCTTGAGCGCCCCGGGGGCTTCCTGTAATCCGTAATGAGCTGGGGCTCTCTCCCTTTTTCCCGGAGGGGAGCCCCAAATCGCCTTAATTTGTTCGCAAGGCCTCGCGGCTTCCCCGCTGATCGGCCCCCACCGCAGGCCGCTCGCGGAGACAGACGCTTCCGGCTTCTTTCTTTGCAACGGACCCTCCTGCCCCTGCAGGAATGTTGCGGTCTTCTTCTTCTTCTTTGTAAGACGCTACAGCTCAATTGGAACTGGAGAACCGTCAGTGTGGGAGCGTTTCGGATGGTTTTCTCGCCGTGTTAAAGTACGAGAGGGAGCATTTAGTGTTTGTGGTTCAGGCGACCTCTTTGGTCATTACTCCCGTGAGTGTAGTGCATGTTAAAGATGGGAGGTGGCGATGTTCCTTACCCGCTGGATGGTGAGAACTATTGTCGACATATAAATAGGCTTGGTGGTTTTCTTTCTCCATGTGCTTCCCTCAACTGGACAGCGCCTCAACCGGTGAAAAGTTCTGAACCCCCTGACTGGACTCATGACGCGTGTAGTAGTGTAGTACATGCTAGTGAGAGTGTGTGTTAGTGTAAGGGGTGGGGACAGAACAAGGAAGAGAAAGGGCGCTCCGTGACCTGTTTGCTAGGGTAGGGGAGTAGGCTAGCGTGGTTCCCCTAACCAGGTATCTCTCACCAGCGGGAGACCGTCCCAGCTTGGACAAGATCTAAGCTGCCGACATGTCTCCCGGCATATGTGGTAGTGTAGTGCATGTATGTGTGTAAGTGGTGAGGATAGGACAAGGAAAAGGAAGGAAAGATCGCCCGCGGTCCGTGGTCCGTTAGGGTACTGCTCGGGCATTCGCCTGGTGTTGATCGGAGAAACCACGGAAATCTACCGATCAGAACAGCCGGCCGCTAGAATTTTCCTCCAGACAGCATAAAATCCTGCCGCTGTCGGGAGTGGAAGCTAGGACCTCCCGGTCAAAAGGACTGTAGTGACTAGAGACCGGATTTTTATGAAATTACATATTTTTTGTCTTTCTACTTACCGCTCTCAAAATTGTAATCTTGGCAAATCATCGCCCACCTAACACAATATTGAATTTTTCTTTACATATTTTTACATATTTAGTACTATATTACATATTTTACATATTTTGCTGTTTTCACAATGTATTTTCTTATTTTATCAATTTCCTTCAATTTAATTCCATATTTTTTAAGAAAAGATGTATTTTTTAAATCAGCATTTTATGCTACATAATTGGGGAAATCTAGGTGTCCAAAATATGATTGACACTACGTTTTGTGATCTGTAATCTTAATTTCCGAGAAAAATTTGCGATCACCGACGTGTATCTCTTCGATGAAGATGGTACAGTGTATGTTTCCTGGTCGTAGATATCGCCAGTCTGTGCGATGGCTGATTAGTCCGACTGCTAAACTACGGTCCTGCATTACAATAGATTAAGCTTTTACTACTGACGAGAAAGTTGTATGACGTAAAGTGGGCAGTTTTTCTAAATATAATTTCTTGCTATGTAAATGGTTTTTAATTAGATAATTTTAATATTACATATTACATCCCATTTTACATATTTATTACATATTCTTACTGTTTTCATTACATATTTATGTACATATTTTGATGTTTAATACTACATATTTTTCCGGTCTCTAGTAGTGACATCGGGTTGATGCACTGAGCCATCTCTCCCGGACCGGGGGGGGCGTGGCTGGCAGCGGGGGGGGGGGGTCCGGGCGAGGCCGTCGGAACGCACCCCGAGGTCTCGCGTGCCGGCGGTCGCCCCGCCCCTTCTCTCTGTCCCGCCCTACCACCTCGCGCCGCGACCTCGAGGGCGCCTATCGATTATCGAAGTCGCTTCGACCGCGCCCGCTGAGAGGATCCACCGCCAGTCGAGACCGACAGGTGCGGAGATGAAGGGAATTGGAGTCGAAAAGAGGTGTTCGGGGATATGGGAATGGAACAAGTTGCTCTGGTGCACAATAGATGGACTTCGGTGGAGAAGCAGGACATATAGCTGTACATCATTAAAGGGAAGCGTGATTTTGTTAATTTGTTTTTTTTATATGTTTTTATTGTTAATTGTGTTTTGTAATTGTAAATGTACTTTTATGTTTCTGTATTCTGCCACCGGGCAACATCAGCCCAATTGTTGAATAAACCTTATATCTATATATCTATTATTCTACACTAAATCAACAATATTTCCTTCATTATCTTTCATCAGCAACATAATTTTTCACATTCCTTAGACCTAGCTACCTGATGTAAGGTCATATTTCTCTTTTAGCCACACGGAATGAAGCCTGACGTGAACGTAAGTTGTGATTGTTTTTTTGTTAAAAGTGGTCCGATTACTAGTTTATCTTAAAAAAAGAATAGTTTGTTAGAAAATTAGAAAACAAAACGAAATTTATTTATATTTTGTAAGTCGTTATTTTCCGTTATAATGGAATATACATAAACAAATAATCCATGCTTACTGGACTTATTTTCGTACCTAGTAGGACCTTCGAATTCTGAGCCTTTGTGTTCTGTTTAGAAGCGGATTATTCGACGCTTCGCAGGATTTTTAAGCAGCTCCGTCTGCGCTTTTCCATGCTACAATGCAATGTGTTATCATATACATGTTCATTATTATACACTTTCATATAATAGATTCCATTTTCCGGCCTTGAGAGCTAGGAGAAAGGTTTACTCTTGACACAAATGTAAACTCAGTTGACGACGAATGAACATTTTTATTTGAAAAATATTAAGTCAGTTTTCCCGATAAGCTGTTTTTTCAGAATGTTCTTAGTTGCGTTTTCTTTAGTTTTTCCTCGTATTTTAGAAATGTATCGAATGAGATCGCGAGTGTACATGGCCGAACGAAGAGGTTATTTTTTAAAATTTAAAATTTGTTAATTTTTTTTAAAGTCGCTTTAAAGACATCTGTGGTCATTAGCGACCACTATTGATTTATACTAGAGATATATTTTTTTTAAATTTAGAGTAAACAGAAGTAATAACGATAAACCGAAAATAAATTTTGCAATTATACAGATCATATAATCTCAACCAGCAAAATTAAGACAAGTTAAAATTCTTTTGAAACCTATTGAATTAAATATTTCATAAATTTCGTTCTTGGTGCCAAGAGAGATTCGAAGATTTTGGAGACTGGAACACTCGAAGATAATGTGTGACGTTGATAATATTCCTCCACATTTTGGACAGGTGGCTGGGTCGTTGTTTTTTTTCATTAGATGAGTGGGTGAGGGAAGAATGCGCAATTCTTAATCTTGTGATAATAATTTGTTCCTTTCGTCTTAATTGAGTGTTTGATATAGTTAAATCTGTTACAGATTTTCGATTATGTAGTTTGGATATTGAAACCTTCCACTGGAGATTCCATACCCTAATGATAGAATTTTTAAATTTATTATAAAACCATTTAAAGATCCACTACTGTGATTATACTGAAACAAATATACATGAGTCGGCCCCGTGGCCGAGATAGCTAAGTCAGTAGTGCCGAAGTGATCTTGGACCGTGGGTCGCGGGTTCGAGTCATGGGGCATGGTTATATGTGTTCGTCCTCATAACGTCACAGTATCGTTTCATCCTCGTACCATAACGTTACATCCAATAGTGGTCGCTAATGACCTAGTAGTTGATGCGACCTTACTGTAAATAACAAAGAAAATATACATGAGATACGACTTTGATTCAACATACTTAATGATTAATATACAAACAACCAGGGAATTAATGTATCATTAACCCGAGAGAGGTGGCGCGGGGTCTCTAGTGACCCCACGTGTCTTTGCTTAGCTGCAGTTCCCTAATTTTGCGAGACAGAAGCTTTACATTTCACATACCTTTCACCGCATTCTTTAGCTTTTGTCTGAAAGATTTTCAAAATTTTATATGTAATAATTAATTTATAAATATTTGCCAAACCAATACCAACATCCTAAATTTCGTGCTTTTTCTAAGTTGTGTTGATTGGCTTTGAAGCATTTTCAATAAATTGTTTGATTTTATGTGAGATAATGTTAGAAAACGAAACATATTTAATTTTATGATACCCTTTGTCGTTGAAATATTCAAGAAAATGTGAATGGAATCACTACATAAAAAGAAAAATAAATTGTAATTTTGCCCTTTTGTTTCAATTCCTCATTTGTTTATAATAGTCAATTAAGTTAATACGACCTTATAAATGATTGATTATTATTGATATAACTAATTTTTGCACATATTTCTTGCTAAATATAATTTTATAAAGAAATAACTTAAAGGCGTCAGAAATGACCCCGCGCCACCTCTGACGTAACTCCGGCAACCGCCACCTCTTTACGGTTAAATAAAAATTAGATGAGTTCTGCAATTGTAATCTATTTGGTTGGTATAATATAATGTTTCAAAGCAGTCACGGGCCGCACAAAAAGATCCGGCGGGCCCGTAGGCCGCCAATTGGAAAGCCCTGCTTTAAACTCTTTACTGCTACCAACATATCTGGTGATGTAGTGTATTAAGTGTGTGTGTCTGTGAGGGCTGAATAGAGGACAAGGAAGAGGAAGGAAACATAGCGCGCGTCCCTGGTCCGTTTGCTAGAGTACTACTTCGGCCTGATATTACGGGTGGTAACCACGGAATACTATCAATCACAGCTGACGGACGCTGCAATTATTTTCCAGTCAACGCTGGAATTCCTTCTAGCTATCTAGCGAGTGTCGACAATCCTGATACCGTCGGGAGTGGAACCCTAGGACCTCCCGCTCAGAGGCACTGCAGTGATTTCATCTGGTGCCCAGAGCCACCTCAGCCGGTGAAATTGTGAATCTTGTTATTACTCGTTCACTTTACATTTGCAGACGGAGCGCTGCGATCTGTTTACATGAGGTCACCGCCGACTGAATGAGAAACGCGCGTCTGCAGTATATACTGACCGTTTAATATGATATAGATGGCGGTGAACTGCACACAGAACCCCGGCGGGGGAAGAACATAACCATTAAGCAGTAGATAAGTGCAAAGAAGAAATAAAAATATTGTACGTGAATAGCGTGTGGTGTGATCTATTTGATTGTATATTACCTTAATTATTAAAGGGCGCGACTCCAGCTCACTGTCAGAAAGGCATAATTCGTCAGCTGTCTCCCTAGCGCTTGTGCTGCCTTCGGAGACTGCTGATTGGTCAGATGCTGATTGACATCGGGACCATTCGTGTATTCTCGGTTGTGTGTTCGGGCCTTCACTTTCAAAACAACATTAGTTCCTAATTCTGCCATCTGCAAATGTAAAGTGAATGAGTAATACAGTTACAGCATTAGGCCAATATAAAAGAAGCAACGGACGCGGCTCTTGCATTTGTTATCGCATTTGTATAAGAAAAATAATAAAAAAACAGAAAAATAACATTCTAGGAATAGAAGCACTATTTCACTATCTTTTGATACAACTCATTTGTTACGATTCTTTTTAATTGGCTCTTAAAATCCTTCAGGAATGCTGGCAATCAAGAGTAAATTTTCATTCAGAATTTGGTTGCATTATTCAGAAATATCAGTACACTATTTAAAAAATCTTTATTTTCGGAACTCATATTTTCTTTGTAAACAATTCACATCGTGTTGTAATGGCATACGAGTATATTACACTCACTTGTAGTAGGTGAACCTTCTTTACAAATTATATTGTTTTATTTAAATATTTGATTGTTCATAGTTTTTCTTCTGAATAAAAAACTCTGTAATTTAAAGACGATACCATTGGTACCTGTAATTTAATAACGATACCATTGGTAATACCATTTTATTTGATGTTTGATTTATTGATTTATTTAATAATGTACTAAATGAATTGTTCAATAAATTTTAGCAGCATGTGTGCAATGAACAACTTTAACTGAAAGCTTTCGTATTCTGGACGGACGGAAATGTTTGGGCTTAACAGCTAATGGAACATCGAAGTACGAGTGTTACTCAAGCCAGCCCTCATCCGGCAAGACAACAGCCTGGCAGCAGCGTGGGGCGGTTGGAGCATCCTTAACTTCGTACGCAAGTCCACAAACACCACGCGGACTAGAGTAGCTGGGCAGTCGTTAGCGGAACCTTCGTCGTTGACTTCTCCGGCCAAACAACCCCGCCGAGGACAGCTCGAGGACGCGGGGGCGGCTGAGGACAGCGCGCCGTGCAGTCGCCAACGGAACCTACGACCCGGCCGTCTCCGGTCAAACAACTCCAGCGAGCTCGGAGTGAGGACTGAGTGAGGACGTGGGGACAGCGGGCCGATTGAGGCCATCGCGATGGGCAGACGCCAGCGGAACCTTCGGCGCCACCGTCTCCGGTCAAACAACTCCCACTGAGCACAGTGTGAGGACTGGGGAGGTTGAGGACAAGGCGAGGACGGTCCCCTCCTCTCTCTCTTTGTCTCGCTTTCCGTCTATTTCTCTTTCTCTCTCTCGTTGTATCTCGCTCTCTCGCTGTCTCTCTCTCGCTCTTTCTCGGTCTCTCTCGCTCTCTCTAGCTCTCTATCTCCCGCTCTCTCTCGCTCTCTCTCTCGCTCTCTCTCTCTAGCTCTCTATCTCCCGCTCTCTCGCTCTCTCTCGCTCTCTCTCGCTCTCTCTCGCTCTCTCTCGCTCTCTCTCGCGCTCTCTCTCGCTCTCTCGCTCTCTCTCTCGCTCTCTCTCTCGCTCTCTCTCTCTCGCTCTCTCTCTCGCTCTCTCTCTCTCGCTCTCTCTCTCTCGCTCTCTCTCTCGCTCTCTCTCGCTCGCTCTCTCGCTCTCTCTCGCTCTCTCTCGCTCGCTCTCTCGCTCTCTCTCGCTCTCTCTCGCTCTCTCTTTCACTCGCTCTCTCGCTCTCTTTCTCGCTCTCTTTCTCGCTCTCGCCCTCACGCCCTCTCCGCCCGCTCTCTCACCCGCTCTCTCGCCCGCTCTCTCGCCCGCTCTCTCGCGCGCTCTCTCGCCCGCTCTCTCGCCCGCTCTCTCACCCACTCTCTTGTCCGCTCTCTCGCTCTCTCGTTCTCTCTCTCGATCTCTCATTCTCTCTCTCTCTCTTTCGCTCTCGTTCGCGCTCTCTCTTGTTCTTTCTCTCTATTTTGCTCTCTCACGCACTCTCGCTCTCTCACACTCTTTCGCTCTATTTCGTTCTCTTTCTCGCTCTCTCTCGCTCTGTCTCACTCCCTCTCGCTCTCTCGTCCTCGCTCTCTCTCCCTCTCGCTCTCTCCTCCTCGCTCTCTCTCTCCCTCTCGCTCGCTCTCTCGCTCTCTCACTCTCTCGCTCTCTCTTATCTCTCTCGCTCTCTCCATCGACACCCGCGTATCGGCGCAGTGTCTGATCTTCCGGTGGGAGGGTTGGAGGAGGCGAGGGGCAGCTGTTGAGGGCAACGCGTGGGCGCGTGTGGCACCAAAGGGTGTCTCGACCTCTCTAAAGCTGGCTAGCCACCTATAGCGGACCACAATAATCTATATGCCATCATTTACTACTAATTAATTACTCTTAAATGATCATAATTTTAAATTAATTACGCCAGACATATTCTAAAAAATCGAGGGTCAGCTAGCTTCAGTCTGAAGCTAGCTAGCCACACAACAAAATAGAGCAAAAAAAACTAGAAAAAATTAACAATAAAGTATTAATTAATTACTATTTAATTACTCCATTTAACATCATTTCAACAACAAATTGTTTAAAGAAATTGAAAATTATCACAAAAACACAAAAAAATTGAAAAAAGTCGTAAAACTTTTTCCATACCGGCGAAATACTAATTACTTCTGGCAATTCCTTCACAATATAAATTTAAAAAAAAAAAATTGTTTACATTAATTACTCCAGACAGTAGTTGTTAAAAAATCACAAAGAGCTTTGAACCAAAAACTCCTGCTTACAGACACAAATTTCAAAAAATCATAAAATATAAACTTACCGGCGGACCACAGCTTTATTGACGCTAATTTGTTTTATATACTTCATATTTATTAACTAAATGGCTCACGAATTAATTACTGCATTCAATTGTTTATAATGAGCCCTGAAGCATCACAAGGACATACTCACGTTCATCTTTTTAACAAATATCCACAGAAAAAAAACTATTCGGCGGAATACAGAAATATTGGTCTAGGGCTCATTACTGGATATCCATTGAATTAGAAACAATTTGTTGTATTTATTACTGTGCCGAAAAATGCTCTAAAATGGGCATAACTTTTGCACCGAAATCGCGCATTTTCTACAAAAAATGTGTTAAAAAATCTAGGAATAAAATTTTACCGGCGAACCACAGTATTACCAACTGTAGTTTGTTACAAAACACGTTATATTTTCACGATAAAATTACTCCAGAATTAATTACTGCTTGCAATTGTTTATAACAAGCATTCAAACTTCGGACACATTGAACCTACTACACCACGTACGAGGCAAAAAAAAGCAGAAAAACACCTAACCAGCGGAATACTAAAATGTTATTACCGATTCCATCACTAGAAATCATTTGTTTTAAAAACTATTAGTTGAAATTAATTACTCCGAACGGTTGTTAAGAATCGCACAGAGCTTTGATCCAAAAACGCTTGCTTACCGTCACAAATTTCAAAAAATCATAAAATATAAACTTACCGGCGGACCACAGCTTTATTAACACTAATGTGTTTAATACACTTCATATTTATTAACTAAACGGCTCACGAATTAATTACTGCATTCAATTGTTTATAATGAGCCCTGAAGCATCACAAGGACATACTCACGTTCATCTTTTTAACAAATATCCACAGAAAAAAAACTATTCGGCGGAATACAGAAATATTGGTCTAGGGCTCATTACTGGATATCCATTGAATTAGAAACAATTTGTTTGTATTTATTACTGTGCCGAAAATGCTCTAAAATGGGCATAACTTTTGCACCGAAATCGCGCATTTTCTACAAAAATGTGTTAAAAAATCTAGGAATAAAATTTTACCGGCGAACCACAGTATTACCAACTGTAGTTTGTTACAAACACGTTATATTTCACGATAAAATTACTCCAGAATTAATTACTGCTTGCAATTGTTTATAACAAGCATTCAAACTTCGGACACATGAACCTACTACACCACGTACGAGGCAAAAAAAAGCAGAAAAACACCTAACCAGCGGAATACTAAAATGTTATTACCGATTCCATCACTAGAAATCATTTGTTTTAAAAACTATTAGTTGAAATTAATTACTCCGAACGGTTGTTAAGAATCGCACAGAGCTTTGATCCAAAAACGCTTGCTTACAGACACAAATTTCAAAAAATCATAAAATATAAACTTACCGGCGGACCACAGCTTTATTAACACTAATGTGTTTAATACACTTCATATTTATTAACTAAACGGCTCACGAATTAATTACTGCATTCAATTGTTTATAATGAGCCCTGAAGCATCACAAGGACATACTCACGTTCATCTTTTTAACAAATATCCACAGAAAAAAAACTATTCGGCGGAATACAGAAATATTGGTCTAGGGCTCATTACTGGATATCCATTGAATTAGAAACAATTTGTTTGTATTTATTACTGTGCCGAAAATGCTCTAAAATGGGCATAACTTTTGCACCGAAATCGCGCATTTTCTACAAAAATGTGTTAAAAAATCTAGGAATAAAATTTTACCGGCGAACCACAGTATTACCAACTGTAGTTTGTTACAAACACGTTATATTTCACGATAAAATTACTCCAGAATTAATTACTGCTTGCAATTGTTTATAACAAGCATTCAAACTTCGGACACATGAACCTACTACACCACGTACGAGGCAAAAAAAAGCAGAAAAACACCTAACCAGCGGAATACTAAAATGTTATTACCGATTCCATCACTAGAAATCATTTGTTTTAAAAACTATTAGTTGAAATTAATTACTCCGAACGGTTGTTAAGAATCGCACAGAGCTTTGATCCAAAAACGCTTGCTTACAGACACAAATTTCAAAAAATCATAAAATATAAACTTACCGGCGGACCACAGCTTTATTAACACTAATGTGTTTAATACACTTCATATTTATTAACTAAACGGCTCACGAATTAATTACTGCATTCAATTGTTTATAATGAGCCCTGAAGCATCACAAGGACATACTCACGTTCATCTTTTTAACAAATATCCACAGAAAAAAAACTATTCGGCGGAATACAGAAATATTGGTCTAGGGCTCATTACTGGATATCCATTGAATTAGAAACAATTTGTTTGTATTTATTACTGTGCCGAAAATGCTCTAAAATGGGCATAACTTTTGCACCGAAATCGCGCATTTTCTACAAAAATGTGTAAAAAATCTAGGAATAAAATTTTACCGGCGAACCACAGTATTACCAACTGTAGTTTGTTACAAACACGTTATATTTCACGATAAAATTACTCCAGAATTAATTACTGCTTGCAATTGTTTATAACAAGCATTCAAACTTCGGACACATGAACCTACTACACCACGTACGAGGCAAAAAAAAGCAGAAAAACACCTAACCAGCGGAATACTAAAATGTTATTACCGATTCCATCACTAGAAATCATTTGTTTTAAAAACTATTAGTTTGAAATTAATTACTCCGAACGGTTGTTAAGAATCGCACAGAGCTTTGATCCAAAAACGCTTGCTTACCGACACAAATTTCAAAAAATCATAAAATATAAACTTACCGGCGGACCACAGCTTTATTAACACTAATGTGTTTAATACACTTCATATTTATTAACTAAACGGCTCACGAATTAATTACTGCATTCAATTGTTTATAATGAGCCCTGAAGCATCACAAGGACATACTCACGTTCATCTTTTTAACAAATATCCACAGAAAAAAAACTATTCGGCGGAATACAGAAATATTGGTCTAGGGCTCATTACTGGATATCCATTGAATTAGAAACAATTTGTTTGTATTTATTACTGTGCCGAAAATGCTCTAAAATGGGCATAACTTTTGCACCGAAATCGCGCATTTTCTACAAAAATGTGTTAAAAAATCTAGGAATAAAATTTTACCGGCGAACCACAGTATTACCAACTGTAGTTTGTTACAAACACGTTATATTTCACGATAAAATTACTCCAGAATTAATTACTGCTTGCAATTGTTTATAACAAGCATTCAAACTTCGGACACATGAACCTACTACACCACGTACGAGGCAAAAAAAAGCAGAAAAACACCTAACCAGCGGAATACTAAAATGTTATTTCCGATTCCATCACTAGAAATCATTTGTTTTAAAAACTATTAGTTGAAATTAATTACTCCGAACGGTTGTTAAGAATCGCACAGAGCTTTGATCCAAAAACGCTTGCTTACCGTCACAAATTTCAAAAAATCATAAAATATAAACTTACCGGCGGACCACAGCTTTATTAACACTAATGTGTTTAATACACTTCATATTTATTAACTAAACGGCTCACGAATTAATTACTGCATTCAATAGTTTATAATGAGCCCTGAAGCATCAGAAGGACATACTCACGTTCATCTTTTTAACAAATATCCACAGAAAAAAAAATATTCGGCGGAATACAGAAATATTGGTCTAGAGCTCATTACTGGATATCCATTGAATTAGAAACAATTTGTTTGTATTTATTACTGTGCCGAAAATGCTCTAAAATGGGCATAACTTTTGCACCGAAATCGCGCATTTTCTACAAAAATGTGTTAAAAAATCTAGGAATAAAATTTTACCGGCGAACCACAGTATTACCAACTGTAGTTTGTTACAAACACGTTATATTTCACGATAAAATTACTCCAGAATTAATTACTGCTTGCAATTGTTTATAACAAGCATTCAAACTTCGGACACATGAACCTACTACACCACGTACGAGGCAAAAAAAAGCAGAAAAACACCTAACCAGCGGAATACTAAAATGTTATTACCGATTCCATCACTAGAAATCATTTGTTTTAAAAACTATTAGTTGAAATTAATTACTCCGAACGGTTGTTAAGAATCGCACAGAGCTTTGATCCAAAACGCTTGCTTACAGACACAAATTTCAAAAATCATAAAATATAAACTTACCGGCGGACCACAGCTTTATTAACACTAATGTGTTTAATACACTTCATATTTATTAACTAAACGGCTCACGAATTAATTACTGCATTCAATAGTTTATAATGAGCCCTGAAGCATCAGAAGGACATACTCACGTTCATCTTTTTAACAAATATCCACAGAAAAAAAACTATTCGGCGGAATACAGAAATATTGGTCTAGGGCTCATTACTGGATATCCATTGAATTAGAAACAATTTGTTTGTATTTATTACTGTGCCGAAAATGCTCTAAAATGGGCATAACGTTTGCACCGAAATCGCGCATTTTCTACAAAATGTGTTAAAAAATCTAGGAATAAAATTTTACCGGCGAACCACAGTATTACCAACTGTAGTTTGTTACAAACACGTTATATTTCACGATAAAATTACTCCAGAATTAATTACTGCTTGCAATTGTTTATAACAAGCATTCAAACTTCGGACACATGAACCTACTACACCACGTACGAGGCAAAAAAAAGCAGAAAAAACACCTAACCAGCGGAATACTAAAATGTTATTACCGATTCCATCACTAGAAATCATTTGTTTTAAAAACTATTAGTTGAAATTAATTACTCCGAACGGTTGTTAAGAATCGCACAGAGCTTTGATCCAAAAACGCTTGCTTACCGTCACAAATTTCAAAAAATCATAAAATATAAACTTACCGGCGGACCACAGCTTTATTAACACTAATGTGTTTAATACACTTCATATTTATTAACTAAACGGCTCACGAATTAATTACTGCATTCAATTGTTTATAATGAGCCCTGAAGCATCACAAGGACATACTCACGTTCATCTTTTTAACAAATATCCACAGAAAAAAAACTATTCGGCGGAATACAGAAATATTGGTCTAGGGCTCATTACTGGATATCCATTGAATTAGAAACAATTTGTTTGTATTTATTACTGTGCCGAAAATGCTCTAAAATGGGCATAACTTTTGCACCGAAATCGCGCATTTTCTACAAAAATGTTGTTAAAAAATCTAGGAATAAAATTTTACCGGCGAACCACAGTATTACCAACTGTAGTTTGTTACAAACACGTTATATTTCACGATAAAATTACTCCAGAATTAATTACTGCTTGCAATTGTTTATAACAAGCATTCAAACTTCGGACACATGAACCTACTACACCACGTACGAGGCAAAAAAAAGCAGAAAAACACCTAACCAGCGGAATACTAAAATGTTATTACCGATTCCATCACTAGAAATCATTTGTTTTAAAAAACTATTAGTTGAAATTAATTACTCCGAACGGTTGTTAAGAATCGCACAGAGCTTTGATCCAAAAACGCTTGCTTACCGTCACAAATTTCAAAAAATCATAAAATATAAACTTACCGGCGGGACCACAGCTTTATTAACACTAATGTGTTTAATACACTTCATATTTATTAACCTAAACGGCTCACGAATTAATTACTGCATTCAATGTTTATAATGAGCCCTGAAGCATCACAAGGACATACTCACGTTCATCTTTTTAACAAATATCCACAGAAAAAAAACTATTCGGCGGAATACAGAAATATTGGTCTAGGGCTCATTACTGGATATCCATTGAATTAGAAACAATTTGGTTTGTATTTATTACTGTGCCGAAAATGCTCTAAAATGGGCATAACTTTTGCACCGAAATCGCGCATTTTCTACAAAAATGTGTTAAAAAATCTAGGAATAAAATTTTACCGGCGAACCACAGTATTACCAACTGTAGTTTGTTACAAACACGTTATATTTCACGATAAAATTACTCCAGAATTAATTACTGCTTGCAATTGTTTATAACAAGCATTCAAACTTCGGACACATGAACCTACTACACACGTACGAGGCAAAAAAAAGCAGAAAAACACCTAACCAGCGGAATACTAAAATGTTATTTCCGATTCCATCCACTAGAAATCATTTTGTTTTAAAAACTATTAGTTGAAATTAATTACTCCGAACGGTTGTTAAGAATCGCACAGAGCTTTGATCCAAAAACGCTTGCTTACCGTCACAAATTTCAAAAAATCATAAAATATAACTTACCGGCGGACCACAGCTTTATTAACACTAATGTGTTTAATACACTTCATATTTTATTAACTAAACGGCTCACGAATTAATTACTGCATTCAATAGTTTATAATGAGCCCTGAAGCATCAGAAGGACATACTCACGTTCATCTTTTAACAAATATCCACAGAAAAAAAATATTCGGCGGAATACAGAAATATTGGTCTAGAGCTATTATGGATATCCATTGAATTAGAAACAATTTGTTT
>JAHLJT010005045.1:0-14332 GCA_031308135.1 Acheta domesticus | reverse complement strand
TGGTGTAATGGGATATATGGGATAGGATGAGATGGAATGCGGTGAGGATGGAATGTAGAGTGGGATGAGATAGAATGGAGTAGAGGAAATAGAGTGGAGTTTCGATGGGAAAACGAGTGTAGAAACAAGAAGGTGTGTGATAGGTTAGGGCATGGCCGAGCGGGACCGAGCGAACGGGGAAAGGCTTGTGCGGTCCGGAGAATGACTAGGTAGGGAGAGTGAGTACTTGTTTGCAAGCGGGCCCACCCGCGCCCAGAAACCGCTATGACATGTTTACGCATCCGGATGCTTCCGATTCGGTGCGAGGGCGTCGGCTCGCGCCTCGTGGGCCGCGACCTAAATGATAAGGACTCACCCCTCCTCCGGGCTGCGCATCTTTTCGATAATGAATCCTCTCTCTCTCTCTCTCTCTTCTCTCCCCCCTCTCTCTCTCTCCTCCTCTCTCTTCTCTCCTCCTCTCTCTTCTCTCCCTCCTCTCTCTCTTCTCTCTCTCCTCTCTCTTCTCCCTCCTCTCTCTCTTCTCTCCCTCCTCTCTCTCTTCTCTCCCTCCTCTCTCTCTTCCTCCCTCCTCTCTCTTCTCTCCTTCCTCTCTCTTCTCTCCTTCCCTCTCTCTCTTCTCTCCCTCCTCTCTCTCCATCCTCTCCTCTCTCTCTCCTCTCCTCTCCTCTCCTCTCTCTCTCCTCTCTCTTTCTCTCTGTGTCATTTTGCTTTTTTCGCCTCGGATGACCACCACTCATAACCTGTAATATCATATAGGGGTGCGGGATCGCCAAACCATCGCAAAAGATCGGTGTTTCCCCGTCGATATTCAAAATAAAATCATGAATGTTAATAATGTATGTCACAAAAATTTCTGATGTTTTTGAATCCGATTCGTAATATCTAAACATTAATGTTCGATGAGCGAGGGGGTTAATTTGACAAGTGGTGACAGTCGGGTTTTTTAACTTATAATTCAGACACTGCAAAGCCAAATAACTGATCAGAAAAGTTAACAAAACTTATATTATTCATTAAATATACAAAACTAACAGAGCATATTTATCAACGAAGACTTGACAAATATATTATTCACCCTTGATCACTTCGGTCTCAATAATATTTAATTTATGGATAAACTGAAATAATTATTAATTTTTGTTATTGTGGAACGTTATTTTAAAAAAATATCCACTGACGCAAACATCAACGTTAAAAAACATGAGCAAACATCAATGTTAAATGTGTCGATGATTTTATCAAAATAACGATGTTTAGAGAACACTGACATTGATGACCTACCTACTCAGCACTTCCTGTCAAATATTATTCAAGGCTAGATGCTCAATTGATTGGGGATGATATTCACATTTTCCGCTACGCACTGATCGTGAAGGAGGACATCAAACAGTCATTGAAAAGTAAACTGGCCAGATTCTGTTGCGATTCTTATTCCTACTCAGGGATGCCATGGAAGGTGAACTGTTAGGAAAATATTAAATAGGAATGTAGGAGGCACGATTTGACAGGGCACCATAAGCGTTACTACGCATTAGGAATCTAAGGAATGTATTAGGACCCAAAAAGATTCGGAACGCCTATCGATGAGAAGGCTGAAATATGAGAAAGCCTGCCTTTAAGCCAACTATGGAATCACTAATGATTGAAAAAACTGATTTTACAATCCAAATCATATGAGAGACATTAGAGAGGGTGAATTGTTATCGGGTAGAAAAATTGTCAACCAACACAAAAGCATTTTCTTCGGCGGTCCCTAATGCTAAAAAACTTGGCCGTTTTGAATATCGCTCTTCACGACATCTCTTTGCATCGACCAGCTCATAGATAGACTTTCACATTATCCCACCTTGTAAAGTCAGGGTTTTGTTCTCACTTGAAGCAAAATTTTACTAGAGTCTATTTGAAAAGTTTAGTTTCTTTAAGGGTACGCAAAAATTCCAAGTGAAACTGTCATTTTGTTGATCGAAAGGTTCTTTACAAGTCTGATTTAAAAACTGTTTTAGTATATAGTAGGTCTGACAATAGGTATCTAACATGTGACAACATTACTGTGTTGTTGTCATTCAATGTTGAATTCATTGCTTATGACATAAAACTGATTCTGTAACTGCAATGTTTTAACAGTTCGACGCGGTAAACGTGAGAACGTATTTCAATGCATGAGATTTTGCCAAATATGCTCGCGTCTTGAAAAAGTGGGCAACATTTCATTCTGCGTACTTTCCAATGGCGCTACAGCCAGAGTTGGGCAGTATCGAAAATACTTGTATTTAAAAATACGTATTTTCGATACTTTTGTAATTGTATTTTGTATCGAAAATACATATTTAAACATGTATTTTGTATTTGTATCGAAAAATACTTTCTGATAGTATTTTGTATTTTCAAAATACAAAAATACTTTTTCTTAATCCGTCACAAAACATTGATTGGGCCAGTAAGTGGAGAGGGTCCGCCATGTGGACGAGTGCGACCGGACCTCCGGTTGCTCCAATTACGTTTTTTCCGACAGTTTTTATCTCCTGTCGGTTCAACCGGAGATAACCGGAGGAGCGCTGTAATCACGGTGTAAGATATATTTCTTACACCGTGGCTGTAATCGCGAGCTCCGATTCAATTTCTCGGAGAGCAGGCTCCCGCGTGCCAGAACGGGAGTACTGCCCATGTGTGCGCCTTGTGGCCCTGTGGTTGTGCGCAGAGTGATTAAAAACTTGTGCTTGCGTTGTTTTTAAGAGCTGATATTTTCGTTATGGTATATTTAGGTAAAAAATCTATTTTTTTTCCTGGGTACTAGAGGTCTGCATTCTCCGCGATTTTACCGACCAGCGCTCGCTCGCTCTCTCTCTCGAGACCACGCGCTCGACTGTCCTTCGCAGCCGGTTGCGGACTCCCGGGAGCCGGCGCCCGACCGAGACTCGGCCTCCAACGGACGAGACGAGACTCGACAACCGGCGGACCCCGTTCAGGCCAACTGTGCACGTAACAATCGGCGAAACGTCGGAGTAAATAACTAATGGCACGTTTCAGGAAAAGGAAGGAGTATGAATGGGTTTTTTAAATAAAATGGACCAATAATTTCGTTTTTTCAAAATTTAAAATATAGAGGAATTTTAATATTAATTTTCAAATAATAAAATTTAATAAAATAATTTTAATAAATTGTAATAAAAATTTTAATTTTACTGTAATAAATAATTTTAATAAATTGTATAAAAAAAGAAAAAAAGCTTTAAAAATCCGCACGGGAGAACTCAAGTGGATCTATTGCAGTTCTGCTGTGACTTCAAAAGAAAAGGGCACTCAAAAGTTTTAGAGATAAATTCCGTTCTTTGTAATGACTAGGTATCGGATGCTTCGGAAATTGCCTATTTTATTCTAATGAACATAAAATTATTAATTTCCCTTCATTTTATATGGTGCAAATATGGAGCAAATACAAATGCTCTGCTAAATTTAGATGCAAGTGCTATGAAATATATTAGTACCTTTCTCTTCCAATTTGTATTTTTGCCGTCTTTTTCCAAATATTTTTGTTGTTGGGTTGTAATTTTCAGGCATCTGAAACGCAGGTCTGGTTTTCTTAACCGGCAGTAGGTCGTGCGGGGTGCCTCAGTCACCTCAGCATTATTTGAGCTCATTGTACTTTTTAGTTTTATTTATAATCTTGCGAGCTTTCTCAATATCTTTCGAGGAAAGCTTTGTACACATATCTCGACCCTTCTGTTTCAACTGCTTCCTGTCCTTTCCTGGAAAATTCGTCGCAAAGGCGATGGCGCGCTGCGTGGGAGCCACCGAGTCACCTCGCACAACCTTTGCTATCGCTTCCGGCCACGTGTTCTCAGTAATTCACCCAAAGGAAGGGGGTCTCGTGGAGCTTCAATACTACTCCACAGAAGGTCAATGATTCACAAAATTCAGCTTTTACGATTTTTTAAATTACAATTAATCGCTTATCTTGTATTGAAACGAAAAATAATGGAATAATTGAAAAACATTGTACTCGTACATATAAAACTTTATATGCATCATTTCCATGTATACATACTTTTGACGAATTTAAAATAATGCTAAACGTGTGTATATAATAGTAAATAATGTATTTTGAATTACTGAGTTGAATAGGCTGATGTGCCGTGACGCTGTTGTTTGGCCGCCGACTGAGTCGACAAATACAAAGGCCATGTCGGCTTACATAAAACTATTCACAATAAATTACTACGCCCAATGACAAGACGTTTTGATGCAAGGGAAAATAGTACTCACCTCATTTTTGTTTAGCATATGCTTTTTTTCTTACATACTCGTGAAATTATGACCAAATATTCATTGTATTTAATAAATATGCTTTATATTCGGGTTTGTAAGAAACAACTTCAATGACATTACAATTGGTACGCAACGAATTATCTTCCCTCAAGCACTATTAAATAGAAAAACAATAAAAATTTATTTTCAGAGTCTTTGTTTGCCTTAATTCTTTCAAAAAATGTATTGTTTGTCTCTTATAAAATTATTTCCAATCAATCGATAAATTGTTACTTTTCAACAAAATTAATCGTTTAATGAATTTGTATTTTCTTCGATTACAATGAATTGAAAATGTTGCGATCACTACATGCGGCGATTTATATCCCGTACATGCATTGAGGGGCGAAGCTACTGTGCAGTCCGGCGCTTGGCCGAGCGGCCGAGCGCTCGAGCGCTCGAGACGCTCGGAGCGCTCGAGCGCCGGGCGCTCGGCGCGATTCCCGAGTCTCGGCGGGAGCCGCACGGCGGCGGCCGGTCGAAATGTTCGTTAAACCAGCTATCTCTCCCCCCCAAGCAGGCCCCCCATCCTTTCGCCGAGCGTCGGCGCGGAGCCCGAGAGTCTCGAGCGGTTGTTTTCGCCTGATTGCAGAGCTCTACTGGGTACCTTGTACTAAATGAAGCTTTATATATACATTTTAAGTTTTTTTTTAAACTAAAACCCGTCAATTTGTAGCGCCTAAAAGAGCCATTTCAACAAATGCCTACTTGTGCTATTTACATGTAAAAATTCATTTAAAAAATTAAATAAAAGCATTTAAAAACCTACAATGAGACTAATTGCTAATTTCTTTTGTCTATGGCTTCTTTTACCTTTTTTCTTCGTGTCGGCAGAACAGACAAGGATAATGTTAAAGATCGGATTTCCGTGCAGTGAAAACTCCCTAAAACTTGCAATGAAAAACACAAAAAAACGTGCAAAAAACATGCAATAAAAATATCAAATTTTTGCAAAACAGTGATATGTAGCCTAAAAACTCCAGTTAATCCATTTATCAACTTATTTATATTGGGATGTGAATTTTAGGGCGATTGAAATATGATTTTTGTGTTTTTATAATAAGGTTGACATATTGTTTAATCAAATTCATATTTGACATTTTAAATATTATGCGCACGAATTAATTTAGCACACAAAAACAAAGAAGTAAATACAAAAAATGAAAAAATACAAATAAACGTTCAGAAATAAAAAAATTATTAAGTTAAAGGAATGTTCTTAATTGTTTTCATTCGAAGTACATTATGTTTGTACTTGGCGCGCGACAGCCCACGCACGGGCCATGGCCTTCCAGCAGCGTTCCGGCCTCGCGGCCATGGGTTAAGGGGGTACGTGTGGTTAGCATAAAGACATCCCTACACTGTATTCTGGCCTTCTCAACCTGAGAAGTGAGTTTTCTCATCGTCACACAGCAACATATACTTGGACATTGCAGGGAAAAGCACACTATAAACTTACCCGGCCACGAATTGAAACCGGGGTCGTGTCATGGAAAACGAGCACACTGACCAATGAGCTAAGCCGCCCGGCACAATTATGTATATTTCCAAATTATTTTCTGAGAAAGTATTATATCTTCTATCAATGTATGTTTCAGACAGGGAAAGTTTCTTTGTACATTTGCATTTGTCTGTGTGCCGAGCCTCACTCTAGCGTACGTGTGCACGCAGCTAAAGCGGTCAAAAACTGCGTTTATTCTCCCTTGATTTCCCAGGTCATAATCTCTTCCGAGAATTTCGATGAATTTGAAACGCAGTGCGCTTACCACCAAGCTTCGCGCCGGAACATAAGGTCAAATGTGACTCGCGCATGCAGTCTCGTGTTCGTAAGTTCAGCGAAGACTGATATAACGGATATATGACCTGATTGGGAAGATAGACCCCGAACATAGCGTTGGCTGAGCGGCCGACACTAAGGCCGCGGACCTAGTTCGTGGTAACATCGCATATTTGTGCAGCAGTAACTCTCTGTGGGAAATTTTAATTACACAATAGGCATCATGAAATGTATAGACGCTCAGTTTACAGGGCAACAAAATGCGGACTTAATACATATTACACGGTTTTACAGACTACCCGAATGCAATACTGGGTAATGACATTAAAACTTTTTCTTAAAAAAACATTTTAAAAAGATACATTGTGATAATATAAAAATTATATCTTAAGCAATAAATTATGAATCATGCAAATTCGTCCAGTAAAATCCCAACATTTGCAATTTTCTGGCAGCATTACCTAAAACGTGCAATATCGTGAAGTAACCCCAAAACATGCAATTTCGTGCAAAATAAAACTGATATTAAAATATTTGCCCGTTTCATGATTCGAATTTCTGTCAAGGTTTCATCCAATTTTAAGTTAGCAAACAAAATATGCAATTGCACGGGAATCCGGTCTTTAATGATATTAATTGTAAGTTACTTTTTACAACCTAAATTGCATTCGTTCTCTTGTACCTTTTATCCCCTTGTCTCATTTTGTCACCTGTAATAGAGCGAGAAATGAATACACCGGACAAGGATCTAGCGATAAGTCTCCACGCCACTACTTCCTGATTCGTGGAGAAGCTGCCTCCATTTCTAAGATAAAGCGATCTTGACCGATAAGAAACATTCATTTTCTCTTGAGAACTTGTAGAATGTATAGTAATTATTGTAAGGCAAAATACGGTAGGAATAATTCTAACTATAAACAAACTTGTTCATAAATAGTGTTATCGCAAAATGTTCAATACTGATTCTACGTAATATTGATTTATGCTCTTATCTTTGAGAAATATAATGAATGGTCAAAAGTGAGTTTTGCTGTAAGTTTCGGGTTTTATTAGTGCATATTCTACCATTTAAAAAGCCTAACAGATGCTGAAAGACCTATTTTAGGCACCTAAAATGCATATTTTAAAACCTAAAAATTCGCGGTATTCATCAGATATACATATCATTTGTGATGTATGTTCATACATTAAGTCTGAAAGGCATCTTGGTTAATTGTCTATAACCTGCAATATTTGTGCCAAACTATCACCTCCCAAGAACTCATGGTGAGATCTTTAAACTCCAAGTATTCCTTCGGCTCTTAGCATGGAAAAGATGCCTTTCAGACTTATAATATGAACATACATCATAAATGATAGGGGCCGTCCATAAATTACGTAATGCAAATTTAGAGAATTTTCAATATCCCCTCGCCCTTGTAACGCACTTCCCTATCTCTATAAAAAGCAGCGTAACGCTGCCTCAGACCCCCTCCCTCTCCCTTTGGTGTTACGTAATTTATGGATGACCCCATACCTGAAATGGGTTGAAAATTTCATTTGCAACATTTTTGTATAAAGAAAGTTATATATTGTTAAAAATAAAATTTTAAATGTGATGTGATCTTTTATTGAACGTGAATGATTGTTTAAAAGAGAAAAAAATATGATAGAAGATATTATGTGTAAAACACCGTTGGTTGTATTTTGTATTTTTCAAAAGTATTTTAAAATACTATTTTGTATTTTGTATCTAAAATACTTCTATGAAAGTATTTTGTATTTGGTATCTAAAATACTTTCGGCGAAGTATTTTGTATTTTGTATCTGAAATACA
Source organism: Acheta domesticus (assembly GCA_031308135.1). Classification (NCBI taxonomy): domain Eukaryota; kingdom Metazoa; phylum Arthropoda; class Insecta; order Orthoptera; family Gryllidae; genus Acheta; species Acheta domesticus. The sequence goes on along the minus strand of JAHLJT010005045.1, from coordinate 6,434 downwards.
TTTTTCAAGTATTTTGCCCAACCCTGGCTACAGCGAAGTTCGGACATCGTCCTGAAATTCGCAAACTGAAGAGATTCGCCTGTTCGATTGGGCGCCACACAAAGTGATATACAGAGTACTAGTATATACAGAGCGTTTCATTGGCTTGGAGGGAAGGTGTGTGTGTGTGTGTGTGTATGTACGTATGTATGTATGCATGTAAGTGTATGAGAGAGAGAGAGTGTATGTATGTATGTGAGTGAGTGAGTTAGTGGTTGAATTAGTGAGCGAATAAGTGCGAGTGAGTGGATAAGTAAGTGTGTGTGTTTATGTGTGTGTGAGTGACTCTGTGTGCGTGTGAGAGAGAGCGAGAAGGAGAGAGGGAAAGGGAATTCCTAAGAAGGGAACTGCCATTCGTTTGTGGCATGCAGTCTAGACAGAATCTTGCAAACCCGAAAAGCCATTGTGCCGCTATTAGCTAGCGCTGTTCCTTAGAAAACCTTCATGAGCGATTTTATTAAAGAAAGCACTTAGACTTTAACGCCCTCGGCACAACCAGACGGCGAGCATCTGTGCCAGGTTGCCGCGACCAGTAGCTTAAGGACGGGAAAGCAAGAGAAGAAACAAACTTTGATGATATCGAAAATCCTCAACCGTTGTGGCTTGAACTTACGATCTCTCGATAGACGAACTTTTCATTGAGACAACTACAAACCCTATCCCACTCGATACTCTTTCACATTTCCAAACTGTTGTAATCCTGCTTCTCGAAAATGTGTTGCGTTCTCTGCGATACTGCATTTCAACAAAAAAAAAAAATAGAAATAAAAAAAAAGCAGCTTCAGTGGCTCCACCGCTGGGCACGCGAGGGCCTGGCGGGCGCGCCGGAAGTGCGTCGCCGGAAGCGGGCGCGCTTTATCAGGCGGTGGCGCTATCACCAGGGGACGTTTCCCCGCCGGCGGCGCCGCCTTTCCCCCCCTCCCACGGGGACGCCATTCTCAAACCAGCGCGCCGCGCGGTGGCCGAACACGGGCGACGCATATGCCATTGTGTACTAACAGGGAATTAACCGTGGAGAAGGTAGTGATCAGTTGCCAACCGTCCCGATTTTGTCGGGACAGTCCCGATTTTATCGGAAGTCCCGATTTTTTGAATTTGTCCCGCGTCCCGGCAGTAACCTAGTCGGGATGGATATTCTCCCAATAATTTAGACTTTTCATTTAAAAAAGTTACTTTTTGTTCATAAAATTGATTTTTATTATAATTTTAATTGTTTTTTTGTATTCCAAGTTTGAGGCAAAGAAAATGCCTAAAATTACATTATTTTGCCCTTAGTTTTCGAAAATTTGTCCCGGACCCACCCCCCTTTCGGGAGGTTGGACCCTACTCCCTACTTCATCTAGAAAAAAGTTGGTGACCCTGGGATCAGTGGCGGATACACGGGCATAGAGACGTTCTATTCCTATAAAGAACCTGAATCGAAAAGGTGTAGTCGATTCTAGAATCGAATCGAAAGAAAAGAATCGAATCCCTCAAGAACCGAATCATATACAACACCATTCGACGTAGATATCGGTTCCGAAATCGAGCAACTACTATAAAACACAACCGGGTGTTAATTGATTAAATTTTATTAACAATAATAATTAACAACGTGGCCGAAAAAACATTACAGATGCAATAATGCAATTAAAATAAAGAAATAGGATGTATCAATGAAACAATATATTAATAGAGCATAAACTAAAAATATAATAGATTATGACATCAACAATAATATGAACTAATCATCGAAATTGTAACGGATTGAAAGAAACACAACTTCACACAACGCAACTAGACGAGAAGAGAGCTTTTTTAATTGAGATACTAAAAATGTAATTTGAACCAAGAGATTTGTTTTGAACGAAGTGGATATTGGAGGCATGTTGGGAAGTAGACTTCAAACACAACATTGACACCTTTAGAATTAATAATAAATTAATACATTAATAATACAAGCAAATGACAAAATTCCTGAAAAATACAACAAAAGTGCAGGAATATGCATATTTTAAAAATATATCGAAGGTATTCATTTGTTTCGATTCCGAACTTTTGGTATCGATTCCATCAAGAATCGGGAGAGAAGGAATCGAATATCATAGTCCACAAGAATCGAAAGAAAAGAATCGATTCCGGAATCGAATCGGTAGAATCGGAACGTCCCTACTCGGGCGGGCGCACGAGGGGGCACTGGGGAAAGGGGAGGGGTACACGGAGGGAGCACGAGTGCCGTGCCTCCCAACAATTTTTTTCACTTATTTAAGGTCGCTTTTCAACTACTAAAGTCATATAGCGACCACTGTAAGTCACATTACAGTTTATGCCACCTCGAACGTCAAGCACTATCGATCTGCACATGCGTAGATGCATAAAAGTGATGCGAAACTTGAACTGCGCATGAGCAGAAGATCAATAGTGCTTCACATTCGAGGTAGCAAAGACTCTCTAATGGGGGTAATGGTAACGGTATATGGACACACAAATATCCATGCCCCGGCCGGGATTCCCTTCCCGACGTGCCCTTCAGGCACGAGCAGCTAAGTCCCTTCAGCCTCAGCGACCTCGGTATCCAGGGCCAGCCCAGCGCCCCAACAACAATTGTTTTGTAATTTACTCAATTTATTCTAAATAACTCCCATTTATAGATCTCATCATGTCCAAAGCAGTTTTCTCTTGATGAATATACTGGCACATTTTTTTACTTCAAGCTAATAATTTTAAAAATTGCTACTTCAAAAACATTTATGGGGTCTGAATTGAAATTATCAATATGCTTATATTTTTTTTACTAATTTTTGACTGATTTCTATTTTTGACCTAAACCTGAGTCAGGACCAGTACAGTTTATCGGGAGCAATTGTAGATAACCCGAGAGAAAGCGTTGCCTGCCTATCGACAGGCACAGTGCCCAGAATAATGTGAGATGTCGAACGAGAGTACTAGCAAAAACAAACCGCCATCAAAATCTGAATTTTGCCGTGAACTGTGCTAGTCATGAGAAATGCCGTGTGAATAAGATACTGAATCACTTTTAAATGTTTAATTTACAGCAACATTACGCAGTTAATCACTGGACCGATCATGATCAATTGATGACGCAAGTGAGACAACGCTTTTTGGAATGAAAATCAATTTTATAGTGAAGTAACTTACCTTTTTCTGTTTTGTAACAGATTTTGTTTGTAATTGAATGAGAAAATCGTACTTTCATTTGAACTTTTTAACTGTGAACATAGAGATGTTATTATTTCGTGGACATTTTTCGCCATTTTTAGGAAAAAGTCATAGCTCATAGAATTGCACTCTACACTGTTTTAACTGACGAATATCGAGTTAAAAGACAAATATCTAACTAAAACATTTTAATGTAATTTTTACACACAATTTTCTCAAAAAAGGTGTCGAAATATTCGCGAGTATGTAAACTAGAAATCTTGATTTCTTGGGTCAACATTATTTGAGCAATTGTCTTCCCGCATTAAATCGTTTAAAACAGGGCAGAAAATTTTCCAATCAGATAATTTTCTCCCTCAAAAATGTGGAGAATTGAGTAACAGAAAATTTCGACTCAGCGAATTTCGAGGTCTGATACAATAGTTCATATTTCGAGAGTCAAATTTTCCTGACGGATTTGCCTTCTGCCGCAATTCTAATTACAACTTCTCTTAATTACTTTGCATCGCAATAACATGAGGGGAGTAATATTTCTAAAGGTTGTCACAAAAATCTTGTAAGGAAAGAAATCGACCAGAAATACATTTGTCCTTCATGTGGGTTCCGGCCTGCCTGCGGTTTTTAGAATGATAGTGCACTGTGTATTCGTAAAATAAGGAAGTAATATGTTGCATGCTGTCCGAGGTCCAGCCTACTGTGAAAACCAAAATATTACGGAACACTGAGTCAAACCTTTCTGTTCTTCTCAATGAAAATATTAAGACTTGTACCAAAGAACTAGTCTAAACGCTTCAATCTTCGATGGCATCTGCGCACTGTCATGGTTGTTTACGTGACAATGCCAGTACGTTTAAACTATCTACATATTTCATACGTTTTTATGGTTATAAGCCTGAAAAGGTTCTCTGTTTTGTAGGCGCTTCTCATTGTCAGTTTGTGACATACGTGGCCGCAAATTCATTGTACGTACGATGTTGTTCTAGGCACAAACGCTATGAATTACACTTTCTCTAAACTTACATACAGTGACTCTGGAAAGAATGAATTCAGATATAGTGAACTTTCGGTTATAGTGAACAAAAGTCACTGTTACCCACTTCCCACTTCACATACAATCAAATGAACAGTAAGTGGTTCGGTTATAGTAAACTCTTTACACAGTCTTTACTGGACAGGGAATACAACAATCCGAAAAAGAAAAACACTTCACCTTAAGATCGCATATTCCAATAACAGATTGTTGGAATGAGTTGTTTTTATAGCATTTAGGGAAATGAACGTTTTTGAAAAAACGTACCACCAAATAAATTGTTCGAAAAAGCCTGTTTATGCATCTGCAATTCTGTCAAACTAAAGAATTTAGGACAAAAATTGCGATATTGAAAACGTTTGAGCATTTCTGAAAATGCGAAATTTGAGCTACTTTTCACAGAAAACGGTTGTGTTTTCGAGAAACTTTACTTGACATTATTTAAAGCATATATACTCGTAAATATAATAATGTGAAAAAATCGCCGATAATGTAAATATTAACGACGTGAGAGACAAGTAAAAAATTTACATTTTTGTAATTTTTGAAAAAACCAACCGATAGACCAATATGGCTTTTATGTCATCTGATAGAGTACATTTACCACTATCCCTACCAAAAGTTTAAAGAAAAAATTTGGAGCCGTTTTTGAGAAAATCTTGTTTTTGTAATTTTTTAAAATTGCACATATTGCACGCAATATTGCACGAAAACTACTAAAATTTTGAAAAACATTTACATGACCTTTATGAAAGAACTCAATATGCAGAACAAATTTTATTTGAAGAAAAAATCTCTATCTTCAATTTTGTAGTTGGAGAAAGACGCCGAAAAAATTCAAACTTTCACAATTTTCGAAAATTCAGAGTTATACGTGAAAATCGGACCTATGCCATGTTAATAAGTGTATTTTACTCTATTCATACAAGAAATTTAAAGAAAAAATTTGGAGCCGTTTTTGAGAAAATTTTGAAAATCCCCGGGGGCTTCATATAAAGTACCCCCAAATTTTGAAGAATCTTTTTCAAAATCTCAAAGCTTCGACTAGAATCAGATCGACCGGGAATATCCATTTTGGAAGAAATCGTACGTATGGTTTAGGCGCTAGCAGTGTTCACAGACGGACAGACGGACGTTTTCCTTTCAATTGGTTTTTCGGTATCAAGGACCTAGAAAACAGGGTTTCTGGCTACACCACGTGTTAGGGGATTTTTTTTCTTAATTTAGCAACTGGTTTTATCCACTTTTTCGTTTTCACGGCCCGGCAATTAATTTTTTTCCGCCGAAAATTGGCCATTTTTTCGCGCAGCATTACATAACTTTCCCTATACTACGTATATCACTCCGTGTATACGTACGTATACGGGAAAGTAAAAAATATCATTTTAAGGTAAAATGAATGTAATGAAATCTCGAATCGTTGTGTTGGGTATTTTACTGAACCTCTGTTATAACAAAATCAGTCATCGACAAGAAACTCGTTTATTTTCAAATGATTAGATTCAGTGAACCTCAGATGTTGTGGACCAAAAATGTTAGATCTTAAAAGTTCACTATAATGGAGTCGACTATAGATTATCAGTCAAATACTATAAATTATTCTAAACCACTTAAAAGAAGAATTTAAACAAACCTTATGGAAGAGGATGGATGGATGGATTTTCTAGACATGCCGTTGCGTTGACGTTAACCTAACATCACCAGCGTTATTACTTATGAGCAGGGACCGAAAAGGTTATTGAATACGGTAAAATACCGGTATTTTTTCATACCGGTATAAATACCTTTATTCTTTATACCGGTAAAATCCCTTTATAGGACGTCTATACCGGTATGGACGTCCATAAAGGTTATACCGGTATTTTCAATGGAAATACTGCCGCGTGCCCCACACACGCGCCACAAACACGCGCGCGCGCCACAAACGCGTGCCACACACGCGCTCGCGGCAAAACCCCGCGCGCGCTAACCACACGCGCGCCAAACGTGCGTGCGCGCCAAACACGCGCCCCAAACACATGCGCGCGCCAAACACGCGCACGCCCACGAACGCGCGCGCCGAACAAACGCGAGCGCCGAACAAACGCGAGCGCGAACAAACGCGCGCGCCGAATAAACGCGAGCGCGAACAAATGCGCGCGCCGACAAACGCGCGCGCCGAACAAACGCGAGCGCGAACAAACGCGCGCGCCGAACAAAACGCGCG
>JAHLJT010005044.1:0-27018 GCA_031308135.1 Acheta domesticus | reverse complement strand
GAAAGTTACAGCGTGTTTCAGAGTTACATCGTGCTTACAACCCTCTTCAGTATCCTCTCATATTTGTTAATGGAGAAGATGGGTATTCTATTAATATTCCACAAGTAATTTCAGGAAGAGCAAACCAAAACCTTTCAAAGAAAATATCTTGCATGCAATACTATTCTTATAGATTTATGGTGAGGGAAGGTACAGTGAATTTTCTGCTAATGTTCCAGCAATTATTGATTCAGTTTGTTGTTGACATGGCTGCTAAAATGATTACAGAAAGACTTGGATATATCAAACAAAATAGAAAACATTAAGAGCAGAGAACTACATTCATCTTCGAGATGCAATTAACAATGACGCTAACATAAATCCACTAAATAATGGACAGCAGGTCATTTTACCATCTACTTTTACTGGTTCACCAAGGTACCTCCATGAGAAAACCCAGGATGATATGACATACGTGAGACACCATGGTCGCCCTGATGACAATGACATGCAACCCCGAATGGCCAGAAATCAGACATGAATTGTATGTGGGACAGAATCCTCATGACAGACATGATATTATTTCACGTGTATTTCATCTGAAATACCAAAACTTGATGAATTTGATCACCAAAAACCACATTTTTGGCGCAACTGTATGCCATATGTCAACAATAGAATGGCAAAAAAGAGGATTGCCCCATACTCATATTCTGATTTGGCTTCAAAGAAAAATACAACCAGATGAAATTAACTTAATTATTAGTGCTGAGATACCCAATAAAGAAGAAGATCCTCTTCTTTACGAAATTGTTTCCAAACACATGATTCATGGACCATGTGGAGAATACAATTCACAATCGCCATATATGGTCAATGGTAAATGCAATAAGAGATTCCCACGCTCTTTCACTGTTCATACTCAGTCAGACAATGATGGATATCCACTTTATAGGAGACGTTCGCCTGAAGATGGTGGTCACATTGCAGTTTTGGGTAGACATTCTGATACACAAGTGGATAATCGATGGGTTGTTCCGCATTCACCAGTCCTAAGCAGATGCTTTTCAGCTCATATTAATGTAGAATACTGTCACTCTGTGAAAGCAATCAAATACATTACTAAGTATGTTAACAAAGGTAATGATCGAGCAACTTTTACTGTACAAAATGATTGCAATGAAATTGAAAAGTACATAAATGGTCGCTACTTGAGCACATCGGAAGCCTTCTGGCGAATATTTGAGCTGCCAATTCATGAAAGATACCCAGCTGTAATTCATCTGGCGGTGCACTTAGAAAATGGTCAAAGGGTGTATTTCAACCAGCATAATATTCTGCAAGTTTTAGAAAATCCTCCTCAGACAACATTAACTGGCTTTTTCAAACTGTGCCAAGATGATGATTTTGCAAAAACTTTGCTTTATTGTGAAGTGCCTGCATTTTATGTCTGGAGAAATAAAAATTGGCAAAGAAGGAAACGTGGACAACTGGTTGCAGGGCATTTGGGTGTAAGGAAAGATGCTGCTCTTGGAAGAGTTTACACTGTGCATCCAAACTTCACAGAATGCTATTACCTTCGTCTGCTTCTACATCACATTCGTGGTCCAACTTCTTTTGCTATGCTAAAAACAGTGAACAGTATTGTACAGCCTTCTTACCAGACAGCGTGTAAGAAACTGGGCCTCATAGAAAATGATGAGCATTGGAAACACACGCTGAGTGATTCTGCATTTACACAGTCACCATCACATATTCGTGAACTATTTGCGATACTATTGGTATTCTGTCAGCCATCTGATCCAAGCAGTTTATGGCGTGAATTCAAGGAAGTCATGTGTGAGGATATTCTTTTTCAAAAGCGTTTGCATGAAGACAACCAAGATTTACCATTCTCAGTGGATGTATTCAATGAAGGATTAATTATTCTAGAAGACATTAGTGCATCTTTCAGTGATAAGCGACTTCGTGATTTTGGTATTCTTGAGCCAAGTAGACAAAGTTCTGACTATACAAGAGATCCATATAGTATGTGTGATGTGCATCGATACCTAAAAGAAAATTTGCCAAAATTAGTTCCTGATCAAAGAACAATCTTCAGCGCAGTTATTGACAGTGTTCAAAATGACAACGGTAACCTGTTCTTCATTGATGCCCCTGGAGGCACCGGTAAAACGTGTGTAATCAATTTACTTATTGATAAATGTAGATCAGAGAGAAAAACTGCCATTGCAGTCGCGTCTTCTGGAATCGCAGCAACATTATTAAAAGGTGGGAGAACAGCACATTCTACCTTTAAATTGCCTTTGAACACAACTTTTATAGAACAAGCAACATATAATGTTAGTAAGAATAGTTCTATTGCAAAGGTTTTTCGTGATTCAGTATTAATTATCTGGGATGAGTGCACCATGAGCAACAGATGTCACATAGAAGCTGTTGACAGAATGTTACGGGATGTACGATCATCTCCCAAATTAATGGAGGAGTTACTGTTGTATTTTCTGGTGACTTCCGGCAAACCTTGCCTGTAATTGCTAAAGGCACTAGAGCTGATACAATCAAAGCAAGCTTAAAGACATCCCCAATTTGGCAGAACGTTAAAATAATGACTCTCAGTACAAACATGAGGACTTTGTTAACAGATGACTCAGATTCTGCGCAATTTGCAGCATTGCTTCTCGCAGTTGGAAGCGGTTCAGTTACCAATATCAATAGTCAAAATATATTAGTAGATCATCGGTATGGTCACGTGGTTCACACTATAGATGATTTAATTCAGAAGATATATGAGGATGTGCAAACAATCCTAAATAAGACACACTCATGGTTTTGTGAAAGAGTTATACTGTCTCCAAAAAATAATGTGGTAGATGAAATTAATCATCAAATCCTACAGCGCTTTCAAGCAGAAACAAAAGAATATCGATCATTTGACACTGTTCTGAATGATGACGAGAGTGTTCATTATCCACCAGAATTTTTAAACTCGCTCAACCCAGCAGGTCTTCCACCACATATATTAAATGTGAAAATTGGTACACCTATTATATTACTTCGTAACCTCAATGCCCCAAAACTTTGTAATGGAACACGACTTCAAATAATTAAGTTTGCCAACAATATTTTACACACCAGAATTCTTACTGGTCCAGCATCTGGTGAAAATGCTCTAATACCCAGAATTCCAATGATTCCGTCTGATTTACCTTTTCAATTTAAAAGGCTGCAGTTTCCCGTTAAACCATGCTTCGCTATTACAATAAATAAAGCACAAGGACAATCCTTCAAGTTTGTAGGTGCCGATCTTAGAGAGAGCGTCTTCTCTCACGGTCAGCTGTATGTAGCACTCTCCCGTGTTGGGTCAAAAGATAACCAATTCTTGCTTCTTCTAAAAAATAATGAAACTGCCAATGTGGTGTACCCTGAAGCTTTGGTTTAATTTACAAAATGTGTCGTTTTACATAAAACATTCTACAGTGATTCTGTACATTTGTTGTAATTACATTTTCTTCATATGCCAGTTGTCTTCTTTGCAGTTAATTTTGACCCTGTTGAACTTTGTTTTAATATGAGCTAGAGACTAAGTAGTGCAGTGATATGTAATGCAACAATGGTTCTTTACATGTGGAGACTAATAAATGTGTTGTTTTGTATATCAATTTCTCACAATTAATGCAATCATCCATTTTTGTACAAAAATAAGCAAATATTAATTTATACAAAAATATTTGTCGATGCAAATAAAATATTCTTGGAGTCCTTGGTTTCTATTTGATTATTCAAATTTCAATATCAGTAGTCTCTAGCACTTCTGATGAAGTTAATATTGTTTTGTTAAGTGGTTCAGTACATTGTCAATTTATTGTGTACTAGCAACACACTGCTATCGGGGACGGAGACGGACAGATCATGGCAGGAAGGAGTAGAGCGGAGAAGAGATACAATGAAAGATATAGATGTAGGCCCAGCCGCAGGGCATGAAAAGATGGAATTAGTCTTCCTGTCTAATAATATTCTGTAATAATGCCCGGGCAACGCCGGGTACTTCAGCTAGTATATATATATATTATATATATATATATATATATATATATATATATATGTGTGTGTGTGTGTGTGTGTGTATGTGTGTGTGTGTGTGTATGTATAGAATAATTAAGAAACTTACATTACTTTGCGTACAATCGTTAGAACCCAAGCCGCAAAATTACTTTACAACCTTCTACAAAAACTGAAAATGATCCACTGACTAACATACTCAACGAAACAGCACGATTTCCGGTGAGAAGGCTTGTCCAGTTGTGAAGTGAACATATTTGCCGCACGATAGGAATATTCTGGAGTCGTTTCTACTATAACTTAAGCACCAGTTCAATTTTGGCAACTCCTTCCTTGACACAGAATTTCTACATAAACGATTAAATAAAAAATGTGAATATTTACGAAAACAGAAGTTTTCGTAATTAAAAATTATAAATTGTCACAATGTATTATGTTTATCTTCAATTTAGAGATTGAAAATGTTGTACATCTACATCGATGAATAAATGTTTACAGTTATGGAGAGAGCATAGCGTTTCATAATACACGTGTTTGAAAATAGATATAATGAAATATTTTGGCTTCGCCTTTCGCGCTTTCGCATTTTAAGCTCCCCAATCCCCTGGGCAGCTGTGATGCACCGCAAATGTACAGCTATCACGCCCATGACAATATTTTATCTCTTATAAAAGACCAGTTTTCACATCGCACTGCCAATGGAATAATTAAATATCGTACATTGATTCACTAGATTGAAAATAATGAACAATGTTTAAAAAGATTCTGCAGAAACAAATAAAAGTTGTCCATTCACTGTGAAATATATTGTAAAGAGAGAAACAGCACGAAGAGAAATTCAAGTTATCACCATTTACGCCATTTTGAAAGACAATAAATGTTTTCCTGCAAGTTGTTTAAATAATGGAAGAGATAAAGATACGTAGTGAAAATATGAATCTATCTACATTTGAACGACGATTTTCCATTCTCAACTTTAACGTACTCGAAACTCAATGCAACCACAAACTGAGAAATGCCCGCAGACAAGCGGCTTGGCTCGTCGTTGGCAACGGCGACTGAAGGGAATAAACAAAAAACAAAACAAAAAAAAAGACGGGAGAGGGAAACAAAATTCCGCGTATTATATGTATGCTTCAATACAGGCAATGTGGCAGTGCCAGATCGAACACTCTCCAGTATTCATTCAGCCACTATATACGACGAGGCTATTCTTTTAAGTACATTAAACCGTAAAAAAATTATTACCCATAAATAATTTGACAGATACCCCATCCACGTCGGATGGGCCTGGCCGACTGTGCTGCAGGCGGGGGGGGAGGGGGGAGTCGGGAATGTGTTGCCCGAACGCCCCACCCCCACGCTCGCTCCAACCCCTGCTGCGCCCCCCCCGCCCCCGCCCCGCTCTGCGCCTCTCGCAGCTTCCGATTCGCCCGCTCCCCTCCCCGTGCCTCGTCGTCCCGAGGCTCCCAGTTGCCCCGGATTAATATTTCACAGTTAGTGCCATTTCATTATCGCAGACGTACTGTGTACGCTCGTCTTTTGCTGTGTTTCCCCGACTCGACCCTCTTTCTCTGACCGTGCTCTGAAGTACTGGTTACCCAGTTGACACTTTTATGCTGGAGGCCAGATTTATTCATTAAAGAGCGATTGTGCCATTTTCATCTTGTAACAAAGAAACTCAAGTAGATGAGTGAAATTATACATTTTGGGGCACATTTGATATTTAAACGTCTGTGTTAGCTATTATATTTCTTTGCTGAGAGTACTACTTCATGATAAAACGCATGCCACAATGCTTTTGTTCTCTATGGTATATTGCAGATACTAGTAATTGAATTTATGCATTTTAATCGCTTTATTATTAGAAACCCCTAATAGAGAAATGAGTAAGTGAAAGATCAATAAGATAATGTTTCAAAATATCGTTGAATGTGTTTGATCCCTTAGATTAATCGTAGGTAGATCACTTAGATGAATGATTGATTTAGACGATTAAGGCCTCATTACTCGTAAGATTTTGAAATCTGAAATTGCAAAATTCCTTTCTGACATAATTTTTGAGTTCCTATATTCACAGTGTTGCTACTGCAAAGAATTTAAAACAGTCCTTCTGGTTACCTGTTTCAGGTTATTGCGAACTCCATTGCCATGAGGTTGTTTCTAGACGATGTAGACAAGACACAAATTTCCTCGATCATCTTTCAATCATTGCACGTCTGCCGTGTACTGACATTATCGTAACACGAAGTGATCAGAGGTAACAAATAACTCCATAAAGTAGTATGTGGACTAATGATCAATAATTAATTTCTGAAATACTCCCGTAATGACACAATTTGTTTGAGGTTACAAATCAACCTTCATTCATTAACAGGATTAATTAATATAATTAATGCTAATTAGAATAAATGCACACCGGTAGAGTATGAAAAAAGCACGGCCATTAAAACGATTACTCTTGTGAGGTATAACACGGATGTGTCACCATAAATTTGTGTAATATTATTTTTGAACACGTTTAAATAAGTATACTTTTGCTGTTTTCTCTGCTTTCACTTATCTTAATCAACGAAATTGTAAACATTTAGTGGCAATGAGAATAAAGAAGAATGTAAATGATTTCCATATTTTCAAGAATAAAAATTCTTTAAAAAAAATACTGAAATCAATTCGTACCACCTTCCATTAAATCTTGGCCATTTCAACGCTCGCCTCTCCAATCATAAAATATGTCATCAGGCCACTTTGCCATCGTCATTAATTTCTTGCTGAGACAAAAACGGCAAGATATCCAGCGAGAACGTAACGAGGGGCGAAACCAATCAGAGCTCTCTTGCATTAAATCTTGCATAATATCGCAACTCCCACCTCCCCAATCGCATCATCCACCCGCCAGCTCACCGCGCGCCTTCCCACCCGCGCGCGCCCTGCAGCTGAGAGGGGTGGGCTTAATTGCAGCCCCCCACACCCACCGCCAGCGCCCCCTCCCGATTCCCCCTCCCCTCCCCCCCGCCTTATATCCTCCCTCCCCGCCCCCCCTCGTCCCAACCCACCGCTCCGCTCTACCCCACCTCACCTCTTGCAGTCGCCTCTCGGATTATGGCGGATCCATTACAGGCGCGCAGCGAAAAAAGCAGACATTACTCATCTCGATTGGCTCTCAATGTCCCTTATTGGGGGTCCGGCATAATTATGATCGATTGCCTCCAAAATTACTAAACGCGGCGCCCCGGATGGGTCTCCTCCCACGCCGCCGCTGGCGCATCGGGGCGGCGGGAGGAGGATTTTTCCTCGGCGACCGCAAAGAGACCGGACCGCGGCGCGGGCGAGCCGGAGCTCCCGTTAATGGCTGCGGATTGCGGGCGGCAACTGGACCGCTTCCCCCACAAAGCCTTTGAGCGCGCGTCGTCATTTGCAGTTGTACCGGAACGTGTTGGAAATCGTTTTGTTCAGAGCTGCTCAGATGGTTAGGAGAGGGTCGGGGTTCGCCTGATTTGGATGGCAATATTTGGAGCTTGCAACGGTGTTTCCGTGAACGGATGTGCAGGAAGCAACACGTGTCTTAAAAAAAACTTTTGGCACAATACAATGTGCAAAGAAATCCGAGTAATGTTTTACTAAGTGGTGAAATATCGTGAATATTCCTAAGTGACAATCAGAACACTTGGCCTAGGGCAGCGTTGTAAAGGTCGATGCGACGAGTGACACGACGAAATCGCCTCTCCACGCACTTCATAACCCTGTCGCAAGAAACAACGCCATCACTATTGTAAAACAGCGGGGTTACTAATAGTTTCCTCTCCCGACGCTAGTGGCGCAGAGAAGCGCGTGTCATGGTACGGTGCCGCGAGGCGTGCCACTGCCACCAGTAGGAGACCTTGACAGCACTGGCTTAGGGTTTGTGTCCGTGTCGCAGAGGTATGAGTTATGCCCAAATACACGAAATGAAGGCGGAGGGCGAGTTTAAATCCGCGTAAAGCACACGTGTTTCCATATATGGTAGCAGAGTGGTTGATTTTTCCACAACACAAGACGTCTTTTCTGAATATCTTAGGGGGTCGTCCGTAAATTACATAACACTAAAGAGGGCGGAGAGAATTAGAGGCTGTGTTACTTTGCGATACTGAGGTTAGGGATGCTAGTTTAGTACTACGTAAGTTTGACATTTATTTATTAAATAATATTTTCAACATCTGCTTAAGTAATTCCTTTTATACAGTTCCATACTAAAACATCAAGATATTAACAAATTAAAACAAAACATATAAATAAATTGAGGAAATTATGACATAATTCTTACAAAAAATGAAAATATTTTTTCATCAATGTTTGAATCTTTTAGATTAAGAAGAAAATGTTAGAAAGCGATCTGTGATATATTCAGAATCCAATTAAACTACCAACGTAGTCTCTCGCCCATGCATCGTTCACAAACGGCAGCTGCACGCCTTGTTTTCAGAATTTGTCTACCGCAATTGTAGAACGAAAACGTTAATTTTAGAATATTAAAGAACACAAAAACCTAGTCATAAATGGCAATTTTCTTTTAAAAATTATGTGCCCTTCAAGAGAAAATGACGTTTTAGCGCTACTAAAAGTGCAAAATTTGAAGCTCATTTTCACAGAAAATGTTTGAAGTTTCAAAATACTTTATTTGAAGTTATTTGAAGCACATACACTCACAAATACTCGTATAATAATGTTTACAAATTGCTGGTAATGTGCATATTAAAGATGTGAGAGATCTTTCAAAAAATTACAATTATGTAATTTTTGAAAAAAACAAAAAAATAATTCAAAATAAACTTTACGCTATCCTAAAGAGTGTAATTCGCACTATCCGTTACACAAGTTTGAAGAACAAAATTGCAGCCATATATGAGAAAATGGCGTTTGAGCGTTCCGAAAATGCGAAATATTGAGCTACTTTTCACAGAAAAAATGTTGTGTTTTCGAGAAAACTTTACTTGACATTATTTAAAGCACATGTACTCGTAAATATAATAACGTGAAAAAATCGCCGCTAATGTAAATTTTGTCGACGTGAGAAACATGTGACAAAATTTACATTTTTCTAATTTTTGAAAAAATCAACATATAGAGCAATATGGCTTTTATGTCATCTGACATAATACATTTACCACTATCCCTACCAAAAGTTCAAAGAAAAAATTTGGAGCAGTTTTTCAGAAAATATTGTTTTTGTAACTTGCGCGAAAAATACTAAAATTTTCAAAAAAAATGTAGATGACCTTAAAGAAAGAATTCACTATGAAGAAAAAATTGTATTTGAAGGAAAAATCTCTATCTTCAATTTTGTAGTTCCAGAAAGACGCCGTAAAAATTTTAAACTTTTGCAATTTTAAAAAATTCAGAGTTATTCGTGAAAATCGGATCTATGCCATGCAAATAAGTGGATTTTACTCTATTCATACAAGAAATTTAAAGAAAAAATTTGGAGCCGTTTTCGAGAAAATTTTGAAAATCACCGGGGGGCTTAATATAAAGTACCTCCAAATTTTGAAGAATCTTTTTCAAAATCTCAACGCTTCGACTAGAAGCAGATCGACCGGGGAATATCCATTTTGGAAGATATCATACGTACGATTTAGGAGCTAGCAGTCTTCATAAGGGTACATGTTGAACATAAGGGTACATGTGTCTGTTCATTCTTTTTCAAAAAATGTCTTTTCTTTGTTTCTGTGTTTATTTTATAATCAGTTTTGAGTGTTTATGTCTCAAGTGCTAGTATGAGATGTAATCCAATTGAACGATTACTGCCATTTTTCTCAATTTTTTTTTTAATTATAAGAAAGAATAAATTCTCCTTGTTAATTTTAAATTCTTTCCATTTAGTATTCAAAGACAACCCCATACCCTGCATTGCAGTGAAAACAGAATTTCAGCTGTAATAACACGAGTGAAATCCATTGTTAATACGGATGCCACTCATCGAGCAAATCTAATCTTCTGCTCGAGTCATTCGTCCAAAAAACTCGCATCAAAGGGGGGAGTAAGCAAGGTGACAGAAGAATTATAAGAATGAAAAAACACTGAATATAAGCAGAAAAAAACAACAAATTTTTGTAGGGAATGGAAATAAATTCGGGATATAAATATGTTACTGAATTTCGTTTTCACGATATTATTTTTTTAGTAAATTGGAGAGTGTGTTTGTCCGTCCACTTATACAAAATGTCCTTTTATTTTAAACAAATAGCTTACTATATGCAATCGATTAGACCTGCAGAGTTAAAATCTCGACAAAGAGGGAAAGTGTTCAAATCCCGTGAGGCGTGCAATAAACACAGGAGCTTTTGGATCGAAAGCAAAAATCACTGACGTACCCGACGCAGTAGTGTTACGCAGAGAATTGTTTTTGGAACGTTCACTGCGGTGCTAAAACGCGTATTTTTTCGCTGTGCGTTTTGGGTCTTATGATGTCGTTTTTAAATACTAGGTGACGATAGCATTCCAATGTCATTGCTGGTAACGAACATGTGAGTATATTGAAAAGGAAATTAAGTTTCAGATGTTTATGCACTAGAAGGAACGTCCACTCGAAAGCATGTCTGAAGAAGGGTTGTTCATTATGAAAAATAAAATATTTTTTATAGGATGATAAGTGATAATTATTTTCATTGATTATGTAATTTGGTTGTTGGTTATTGGTTAATGGGTGTTGGTAAGCCAAGTTTGGCTTCATACCAATTATATGAAAATACCACAATGCATTATTACAAGATCCTATATTAATGTAATTTAAGGAAATTTAATTATTTTTCAGAAATCAAATTTAATTATCTCAATCTAATGATCTTCTAAATGTACACGTAATAGGTATTTATTTCAGGAGTAGGTTTCTCGAGAGTTTTCAGCGTTAGTAAATGATTTATCATGCGTGTTATTCATTCAAAAATAATATTTTAATAATTATTGTAAAGATTCTACGTGAAGCATTTCATGGAATTTTCATTACAGACTATATTTGTTAAAAATGAAACGAACAGAAACAAAACGAACCTTTTTAGATATACACCTGATAGATTTCGGTATTAACTTTTTTTTTTACTTATTCAGGCTTCCTTTGCAGATCATTTACTCGTCGAATGTATTTTTCCATTAAATATGGGTTTCGATTAAAAGAGAACTCATTCGTTCAACTTCAGTACGAATTGCATGAAACCATAAATGCAGACACAAAATTAATACTTCTCCGTTACGAAAAATAAAAGTACTTACGCGACAAACAGATCCAACTTCTCTTCATCGTGACCAAAATTTAGCGGAAATTAACCAAATATTCTCACTCTCTTTTGCCCCGGCAGTGATAGCAACAGTGATCTGCAATCTTTTATTCTAGAACGTAAACCGCGGGCTTTTTAACGAGGCAGTGGTGTGTGGACATCCAGATAGAAGTCGTAATTCAACGGCAGGCTCTACCGTCACAACTTCACAGCAGTCCTTGCTCCCTCACCCTCAAACCTGTGTTTAATGCACAGGCGTGATTTACTGGAACTCTTTGATGTCGAAACATGAATGATCTGCGAGTGAATGGAATAAAGATAATGATTCCCGCGAGTAAGTTGGAGCAAATCATTTAATCAATTTCTTGGTATTTGTTTGTTATTAGGTAGTGCCTGGCAATATTTTGATGTATTAACTTCCCTTTAGACAAAATACGGTTCTATTTTCAGTTTGACATATCATGAAAAAAATTTCACTACATATAATGTTTAAAGTTGGTGGAATTTTTAATTTAATTATGATCAATGTATAGAATATGGTTTTAAGAATACGTTTTGTTCGGAAAAAGGAATAAATAAAAGCGACAAAAACTTATTTACTTTAGTAGAGTAGGATAAAAGGTACAATCTGACCACAACCTGTAATTATTTATTTAATAATTACACGTTTCAACACGTTTTAAAAAAATCCCATCATCAGTGTTATTTTACCAGACAAAGATGCATGGATTAAATACATGTACCAGAAAACAAGAGTTTTTTGTAGAACACTTCATTTTGTAAATTAAATATTATTTATTCTTACGCTATTTTGGTTTTCGTATCAAAATTATCTGAGTTGAATGAATATAATGAACGTAATTAAAATGTTGATTGTTCAACTACTATTTACAATGTTCCCGAACCAAGGGCTGAAGAATTATATCATCATACTAATGCTGAAAACCGGGACTAGATACGAGGAATTTGGGCCTGCAAAAATAGGAGGTCTTAACGTTTGAGTAAAAGAAATTACAAAATAATTAAAAAAATAATAACATAATAAAATGGATGGAATCTAAATTCAAATCAAATAAGTTTTATTACGTAAACAATCTTTACTAAAATAATTTTTTTTGAAATAATATGAGAGATTTTCAATCACAATTAGTTGCTTCTGAAACGTTATAAAAAGTTATAAAAAGTGGCCACTAAAATCAAGAAAAAATTGAGTTTTGCAGATATTGTATTAAGACAGAGACACTTTTATGTTTTCGAAATCTTAACTTATTTTGTATTTTCATTTCTTAAAAATTCACAAAAAGACCAGTGTAGTAATATAGCTTTGACATCACATAAAACGTACACGTATGTTCGTCTTTAAAATCGCGTTGGGGAGCATCTACATTTTTAATCTCAATCAACAATAACTTGTTTCGGTGGAACAAATAATGCGTATTCAGGAATTGTTGCTCAAACAATACCTTCAGTGATGAAGCTCTCATTAATTGTCACACGTGGCGAAGCGTCGTTTTGATTTCCAGCACGCGCGTTCTCTTGAAAACTACCCCGTGTGCGGGCCGGGGCCTTAATACGCCTCCCCTCCACTCAGCCCCCCCCTCCCCGCCCCCCCACCCGCGCACCGTCCGGCTCATTTCCTGGCGGGGCGCTGCCCGGCGGGAGGAAATTGTCACGTGCTGCGCCCATGGCTGCCACCGGCTCGCGAACAAAAGTCCCGCGCATCCTATGCATCACCGCCGGAATCCAGCTTGTCTTTTTTTTTAGCAGCAGTTATTTACTGTTCATGCCGCTGCCATATTCGAAAGGCGAAGCCTTTTGTGGTGACATGACAGGCCGTCCGTTCGCCGCCAAGCGTGTTTGCCTGTTCATGGGTGGAGCTAGGCGATAGTGGGGAAAATGCGCGTGAGGAAATGTGATGAAGAGCGGCGACACAGGGCGGAAAGGAGATGGAGTGTGTGGATAGGTGGTAGGAAAGTGAGGACGTCAGGTGTGTTGTGAAGTACTGTTGAGGTGTTGCCGCAAGTGAGGTTTGTTTCCGAGCACAAGGACTGGTGGCTGGAAGTCGTTTCTGGGAGGAGATGTAGAATTGAGAAGGGAAATAAGTATGGGGAGTTGGAAGTGTTTATGATTGATTGATTGTTCGTGATTCCGGGCGCGACAACTACTTAGGTAATTAGTTCCGTATGTGTAGTGCGTGTTTTTCCTCAGGATGTGGCGGTGATCTTTTCCCCGCTGGATGGCGAGATCCGGCACCGACCTACCGTCGACTAGCGGGGATTCCCCTCAACCAGGTACTCCCACCAGTGGGGCACCGCCCCAGCCGCGACAAGCTGTAAGCTCCCGACTAGTAGTGTTTCATGAGAGTGTATATGTAGAGTGAGCCGAAGGAGTTGATGTGGGAAGTTGAAATGAGGCTGCAGAGGAGAGGCGTTGGGGTAAAGGTTCTTTACAGGAGGGGTGGGGTGACGAGTTGGGGTGAGGGGTAGGTGAGGGAGAGAAACGAGCGGGAATGGGAGAGGGAGGATCTGTGCGGGGAAGCTCGAGCGGGGAAGCTGGAGGGAGGACAGCTGGAGGGAGGGAAACACGCAAGGGAGTGAGGTGGCCTTTCCGAATATATTTGGCTGGATTTTGGATGATTACACATTCCATTAAAACTTGACGAGAGAGGCGTGGGTGGTCGCGGAAACTTCACCGGGGAAAAAGAGGAGAAGAGAGTTTTATTTGAAAAATGGAAGCCTCGCTTCACATTACCCACGGACCTATATATTTCGGCTAAACGCATCGACCAACTCATATTCGG
Organism: Acheta domesticus; assembly: GCA_031308135.1. Lineage (NCBI taxonomy): Eukaryota > Metazoa > Arthropoda > Insecta > Orthoptera > Gryllidae > Acheta > Acheta domesticus. The sequence continues at coordinate 12,927 of JAHLJT010005044.1, read as the reverse complement.
AAGTGATCCTCAGAAAGAGGTTTTCCTGTCTCATCTTTCAGACATCAGTGGATCGAAGACGCCGATGTTAAATACTTAATCTAATTATTTCAATAGATTTTTATTTGTAATTCTGAAATAATTTACTGAAAAACATACAGCACATTTCTTGTACCTTTGTAAATTCTGGAAATAATTCATTGATACTTTCCACATATAACAACATATTCAATCTGGCTTATTTAACGTGTACGTTTACTTACATAGGAAACGTTAACTAATTTTTGCACCACATTTTTAAAATAATTGTTTTTTGATGAAGTCAACATAAAATGTATTAAATATCTTCATTTTATACCAAGTTATCATGTAGTTAAAAGGAACGATGTTTTTATGTCACACCTTTCTTCAAAATAAGCTGTAATTATCGTTATCCTTATGACGTCAACTTTGAGAGAGTCACTTACACTTACTGGAGTCTCTATCCAATATTCCCTCAAATCATTAACGACTAGAAAAGCGTCGGTCATTTGATCGTAATTAACTAACGACAGAAAGCAGCATTGGCAGTGCACGACGGCGTATGGCCGCAACAACGCGACAGATGACTGTCGGGCGAGACAATGGCTTCCGTTGCCGTCGACGCAGCCATTGTTGCCGACCTCCCTGGCGATCTATCAGCGGAGGGGTAATATTGTCACTGGGGGGAGGGGAGGGGGAGGGTAAGAAACGGACGCCCGCCCGCAAGCTCCGTGGCGAGTGGGGGGGGAGGGGGTTCCGGCCCCCTTGGGGAGGAATTCATTAGGTAATGAAGGCGATGAATGCAGCGTATCCATCGCACCGCTATTCAGGAGACAGGTCGGTCTGCCGCGCGCGGGTGGGCAGAGCGTGGGTTGGAGAGGGGCGGGGCGAGGAGGGTGGGGAGGAGGGGAGAGAAAGGCGGTGGACGTCAGGCGACGAAGAGGGAGTTGGCGAAGTGCGGCGCCGAGCCATCCGCCGCTTCCCGGGCGGAACAGAATGCCTGGGATTCTTGGATGGCTCGCCAAATACCAATATTATGGAAGGCAGACAACGAAACTCATTAATTTGAGTTTAATATGCAATTGGTTGAAATAATTTGCTACTACTAACATTTAAGTTAAAATTGGTAATAACATTTAATCTCTATCAGGTAACAATTTAACTTGCTTTAAAAAAGGAAGATTTTAGTAATAATCAAGTTCATGACTAGCGATCGAACATCTTCTGGATTTTTTTCACAATACACACATGTTTCCGAAATTTTATCTTATATTTTAAGTAAATATTAGAGTTTTATCTTTCTCGTTTTATTTCCATTGGTATTAAAAAACGAGTGGTTCCAAATAACGGCACAGACTATCTCGTACCAGTTAGTTTTTAAATTTCTTTTGTCATGGCTAGCTTTCCGGTCTTACTCCATCCTCTTGCCATCTATCGTTCTTCATAATTTATATTTTCATTGTTTTAACCTTTTCTTTAAAACCACACACTACTTGAAAATGGAACAGTATTACTGTATTAATAGATCCTCTTTAAAACAGTTGTTTCCAATATGATATCGTGAAAACAACCATTCAATATGCCACTTTCGCTTGACAGTAGTAGGGTCATTCCATGCAAAAAAGTAGGAAATCTGACACTACATCTCAGAATTTAAAAATATTTTGCCATGTTCCTTATCATGATACCTGCATGAACCAGGTACAATATTTTTGTCTTATCAGCCATTGTTTAGCAACAATGGGCACTTGAAATATTAGGTTAGCAGTCCGCAGACATTCCATTATGATTTTTTCCGATAATATGCAAACAAGCAAAAAATATGAAAGTGACACTTTGTAGAAGAAATGTAAAGGATAATTCTACACTAAATGTATTTTTATACCGTGAGTCTTTAACAATTAGAAAGTAAACAAATTCTAAAAAATGCAATAAATGGAAATGTAATATTTTTAAATTCTTGAATTTTGGAAGAAAACTTGCTTGAACAACTTTCAAGCTACTCTGTAAATTTCATCATAGAATCTTTAATGGTTTTAAAGTTATAAATAAAAGTATCTTGCCGGCGCTCCGTAAACGAACTCATCTCAGCTGCTAGAGCCGCCGCGCCTCAACCCTCTTCGTCAGCACTCGGCGTTACTTTTTTCCTCCGCGGCGCGATGGTGAATTTCGCAAAACTACTTCTCTAGGTGTTAATTTTGCCGTACGAGCTACATGAAGAGATACGCCAAATTCGACCATTATTGTTTGTTCACTCCAACGTTTTGGTAAACACGTTAAAATCATAGATATTTCTCATTAGCTGTTTTCACATTTGAATTTTTTTTCTTTGAATTGTGTCAACATTTCTTCTCCATCATTGCTTTCTGTACTCACATGAAATAATTCAGAAACTGCTTTATTTATGGCACTCACCTTTCTCCTTGCGTTCTAATTCTCTCGGGTTTGTTTTCGCAATGGCAATGCTGATTGACCCAGAGGATTCAAAATGTTTACATTGCCAATAGTGGCTTCCTCTGCAACTCCTGGGGCTACGTACTCCTCTTCACGTGACGTTTTCACTTTACTATTTCAGTTGAGTCACTAAGATCTGCATTGGGCATTTTGGATATTTTGTGACGACACAGATCGCATATTGCTTCACCTATCACTAAATTCGATATTTTCTTCCGCATCGCCTCTGTTATCTTTCTCTTACTCACCCGACTTTTGGGCTTCTCAAGTCCGAATGGATTGCAGTACCAAAGCCTGTTAAACGTATTCACAATCTTTGGCATTTTCTATCACGATGTTTCACTGAACAGTAACACGCGAAAACTAAGCCTGCAAAACTGGTGTCAGGATCCCTTCGAAGGCATCGATGGATATCCCTAGGGAATGAACTTGGCGGTGCCTGCCTACGATCTTGCCTACCCCTCGCTGGGCAAGGGCACGCGACTTTCAACCTTAAGAGCAAAGTGCAGGTATACTTTTTATTTAATAACTGACGCATTTTTTAAGATTCCATCGCGACAGTTAGCAGAATGGTTATTTATTGGTTCTTCTTGCAGTGTGTAAAATATGAAAGAAAAGAAAATATTACTTTTGAAGAAAAATGTATTTGTTTAATTTATTAGCATTTTTTATTAGAAACAAATATCTCAATCCTTAATATATTATCAAATGCTTAAAATATGATCATTTATCTTCAAAATAATGTGCCCGTTTTTAAATTTTTTTCATTTTATGAACGTCATAATTATTTCATTATTGAGTATATTGTGTCATCGTTCATGTTTAACCCGTAATTGTTGCTAAACTACTAAAGATATTAATTCCATAAATTGTCTTTTAACTGTTCATCATTAGTGGATTAATGTAATAAAATATGAAAAAAATCTGAGACTCACTGTCAGAAAACCTGAAATTTTGCATGGAATGACCCAGAAGCATTTTAAACTCATTTTCCTCATTCTTTGAAGTGCATGAGAACCTCGTTTCTACACACGATATACATTTTCGGCAAACATGTGAAGAGTTTCCATGTCAATGTGTTTGCGAAATACAATGAAAACAAGAACTACAACAGAACATTTTAAAGTATATCCACCTTATATTTATTGTCCAAAAGAAATTACAGCTATCATGTCTGGAGGAGAAAAAATTGTAGTGTTCGATTTCACGTTGCTGTTGTGACGGTTCACATGGACATGTCGAAAAATCTCAAATTAGGAATATTTTAGCAAAGGTAAAATAATGGCATTGTCATAGTGACAAACGACGGCACGGAGGCGTAGTAACTTTTTGTATTTTTATTACGCCAACGTCGCAAAATTGAGTGAGAAATTCGAACGGACAACGACAAATAAATAACGACATATTAAGTTGTGATATGCTAATGAGCAATAGAGGCGAGAATAATCTAAATTTTGCAAAATTGTAATCATTTTAATTGATGTCAGCAGACAAGTGAATGGCTTACACATCATGTAAGTTAGGGTGCAAGTCATAGAAAAAATAGCGAAATAAGAACAGTTTGGACGTGTTTAAGGGGACAAGACGCTCGAATAAATTAAATTGCACAAGAAATTTATTTAGAAACTGTGAGTGAATATATGTTGGAATAAGGAAGAAAATGCAATTTTCGCCACGAAACAATGCCTGGGACAAAAGACGAAACAGACAGTTTGTTGTTTTTCGAGTTTTCGTGCTGAATGCAAGCAGCTAGTGTACCAGACGGCGGCGTACGGATTTCGTAGGGGACGGTACGTGTCAAGGAGGTGTCGAGACTCGAACGGAGAAGGCGTTTAGATTGTGTAGATATTTTATTAGTGAAGCGAATGGTGGAAACCGCGGGTACTTGTAATGGATTTTATTAGTGAAGCGAATGGTGGAAACCGCGGGTACTTGTAATGGAGATCCAGACCTGAGGAAGCGAGATGATGGAAGCTGATTTGACTGGTGATGTGGTGGCAAGCGTTGCCGAAGCTTCAAAAGGGAAGTGTTTTAATTTTTTTTTTTGATTGACTGTCGGCATAAAGTATGTAAGAGGACCAAGTCATGTGTTTTTGAGAAACGAAAGAAAGAACTATTCATTCATAAAAATAATTGTAAAATGGCCATGGTTAAACCCAATGCGCCGATCGATGGTAGCTTTGATATAAGAATTCTCGTTTTTTTATTATTTCTTGCTACGTATTAATATCCAGTAATTACAATAAATACCGTATCCTGTATATACGACTTCGCATCCCACGATCCGAAAAATTTTTCTGTAAACGGTTCAGGGTGGTATGTCAAACGCTCGTGCAGTTGTAAGTAAATAAGTAAAGATAAATAATAAGTTAGTCAAGTAATTAAATAATGTAAAGTAAGTAAATGAAACTGAAATACTAAATATAATCAACAAAATGAATCATAAAAAATCCGCTGGTATCGATAAAATTTCTATTGCGGTAATAAAACACTTATCTAAATTCATATCTCAACCCCTTGTATATATTGTAAATAAATGTTTTGAAAGTGAAATTGTTCCTGACCATTTCAAAAAAGCAGAAGTGATTCCCATTTATAAAACAGGTGATGAAAATAAGGCTACAAATTATAGGCCTATATCATTGATATCAAATTTCGCCAAGATATTTGAAAAGGTAGTTAAAGCAAGAGTGTTAAGTTTTATTAAAAAACATAAAATCATTAATGAATTTCAATTTGGCTTCCAGGAAGGCAAAAGTACGGAAGATGCGATTTAATTTATTACAGATGAAATCAACCATAGTATCGATGAAAACATTCCTTGTTTGACGATCTTCTTAGATCTTGCTAAGGCATTTGATACTGTTAATCATGAGATATTGTTGAACAAATTATATAAAATGGGATTAAGAGGAACTTCTTATAATCTGTTTAAAAGCTATTTGACGAATAGAAAACAGGTTGTCAGAATAAATAACTTTATTATTGAAGAGCAAATTGTAACCTGCGGTGTTCCACAAGGTACTATATTGGCTCAAGATGAATTGGTATCATTTGCAGATGATACAGCTGTAATTATTAAAGGCAAAACGTGGCCTGAGGTTCTTGGGCGAGCCGAACAAAATATGAAATTGAACATATATGTCTAAAAGATAATTACTTAAGACTCAATATCCAAAAAACTGTTTATGTAACTTATGGTAGTTATCTAGATAGCATTCCTGTCGATTGTGTGATAAAAATACATAAAATTTCATGCGATACTAATTATTGTAGTTGTCCTGATATGAATAGAACATCGATTGCTAAGTATTTGGGGATCTATATTGATTGTAATTTTAAATGGAGTCATCAAATTCAACAAATTGTAAAAAAGGTTAGATACTTGATTTATATCTTTTATAAGTTGAGATCCATACTTAATACTAAGCAATTGATGTCTATATACTATGCATTGTTTTGGTCCATAGCAACCTATGGTATTGTAGCATGGGGTGGAGCTTACGATAATAATATGAAAGCGTTAATTGACATACAGAAACGAATTATAAAGATCATTTATAATAAAAGCAAACTATTCTCATCGGAAATAATATTTAGAGAAAATAAAAAATCAGCGTGAAGAAATTTTATATAGAAAAAGCGTTATTAACAAACTTTGAGTCTATGTATAATGATTATAAAACTATTTCAGCGACAAAGGGGAACACAGATATCATTCCGAAAAAAATTCATAAAGAAATTTGTAGACGTCGGCATTATTATATTTGTTACAAAATATTCAACGCGTTGAGTACAGAACTCAAAAATTGTGGTGTTAATACAGGAGGACAATGAAAGCGTATCAGATCCCGGATTATTGATTTGAATGATTCAGTAATTGCATCATTCTATCAAACCATGCAGTGACTAAGAAATAATGTCGGAATATGTCTCAAATTATATTATATTTTATATTATTTTTCATTTTATAATTTTCATTTTTCTTTAATTTTGTTTTTTCTACAAAAATTGATAAATGAAACAGGTACATATATGATACATGATTAGTCATTGCAGGTTCGCGCACAAGACTATGTCTTCTGCGAAATAATGTCAACATTATTTGTACTTTGTTACAACCTGTAAATAAATAAATAAATAAATAAATAAATAAGTAAATAAGAAGAAACAGAAAACTCCTGTAACAATATTTGAGAACAATACTAGTAGTCAGATTCCAAAACAAACATGTTGGAAACAACTCGTTTCACTTGAAATTATATTAGTGTGGAATATACTTGGAATCTTTGTGAATGGGTAGATATAAAATCATTGAATGCATTAACAAACATTTTCAAAATTAGAAATATTACGACATATCAACTGTTTATACATACACTTTTCATCCATCAGTATGTTTTGTGGGAGAGTAATGTAAACATATTCCAAAATCGATGTTGACTAATAAATTTGAAACTCAGGGAGTGTATTTTTTGCATTCATGCGAATATCTACGATATAGATCCGGCATTGCATTCAAATGTTGGCATTACTATATATTCTGTGTATGAAAATGATATTCCTTGAGTTCAGAACCTTCGTAGTACGTACTGAAATTCTTTTAACAACATCAATATTATTATTAGGATAAATCGATATTCTTATCGACATCAATATACATGTATGTTTCTACTGAAACAAAAACCATAAAAAATACATGCGATTTTCGTATTCTTCATTGTTTTTCTAATAAACCCGTATTGCAGGAATTAATTGTTTATTTATATAATTATATAATAATATAAAATAATTGTTTTCTTAGTACCGTTAATAGTTTCAAAATAAACACCATTCGAGTGGCATCCGACCCACCTTATCATAATACTGCTGTTCGAGGGTTAATGATGTTTTTCTGTGTGCTATTCACAGAGAAATAATTTACCTTATGATAATATGTATTTTACTTTATATTAATAGCATTCATTTTTAATCATGTTCAAATGTAGATATTGGAATTGTAAATTAAGTGCACCGAATTATGAAAATGCTACGAATTTTAATACCATGAACAATGCGTGTTTTGTGCGTAAATACGTATTTTAAAACATATTTTTATTGTCATTTTTGTCCATTCAGTGGTTCGCATGTTTATTTTAGGACAGTGAAACTGAGAATCGTGACTCACAATTTCGTAATATTTAAAGATTTTTTAAACAATAAATTAGGAATAGATTTTATATTAGCACTATTCTCCAAACTGTTTTATTGTTTGTCTCTTGGAATATATCACCTGTAACTTCTAATTAGTCACCTACCACTCATTATTTTTTTTAACATTTTAGTCCACGGCCATTTATTATTATTTCAAAATAAAATTTTATTTACAACAATATTTCTAAACAAAAGTGATATATTACACAGAATGCTGAGGCGGGGAAACAATTATTGTAATGCAAAATAAAAAAGTAGCAATCATAATAAAACCATTCCAGTGAAAGGGAATGATAAGTGCTAGTTTTGAAAGAGAAAATTCGACTGTTCTTCAGAAGAAAACGAAAAGAAATACGAAAAAAATAGTAAAAGATGAGTAATGGAAATAAATTACAATACAGAGAACAACATGGTTACTAGATTATAAATAATTAAAGGCACAAAGTATGAAAAAAAGTGTAGTTTCGTCAAGAAAATCCTCCTTCTTCCTGAGTCCTTTAAAGTACAAAATAAAAAAGTAGCAATCATAAATAAAACCATTCCAGTGACAGGCAATGATAAGTGCTAGTTTTGAAAGAGAAAATTCGACTGTTCTTCATAAGAAAACGAAAAGAAATACGAAAAAAATGAGTAATGAAAATAAATTACAATACAGAGAACAAAATGGTTACTAGTTTATAAATAATTAAAGGCATAAAGTATGAAAAAAAGCGTAGTTTCATCAAGAAAATCCTCCTTCCTCCTCTGAGTCCTTCCTGCCGCGCGGCACCCGAAAGAAGCGGAAGGCAGAACGTCGACCTCTGGGGCGTTTGGAACCGCGCCACAAACCCCGCCGCTTTGCACCGCCCACGACGCCCCGCTCCTCCCCTCCCACTCCGCCCCACCCCGCCCGCCCACCCGCCCGCCGCCGAAAAATTATTCGCCGTAAATTCGCCCCTTTGAGAACGACCTATCTGCCGGCGGTTATCCGGCCGACTGTAATCGTCCGAAAGTCGAGATAACTACGCAAAGTCGAGGACGTATGTTTTCGACTCCCACGTCGCAGAGGGCGCTGGCGCCGGCGGAGGCACCGCCGTATTTAAGTGGCCTTTTTTTTGGGCCAGTCCCTCTGCCACGAGGACGGCGAGTGATTTGTGTTTCTTTGCAGAGGGAAAAAAATGTACCAATTGAAAAAAGTTCTGTTATGCTGTATGTTCAAGCGGTTAACAATTGGCACTGAAATCTTCCTACAGAGTTGATTTTGGGGAACTTTTCACATAATAGATTTTTGCTGACAGAATAAGTCCCGATATTTTTGGAATAAAAAATCGTCTACTTATTTTTCCATCGATGAGGCGTGTCGGGTTGTACTGAGACACCTTGTAAGTAACACATTTCTGATTAAAATACAATTAAGGTTATTTGTACAATTCTAATTAATGAAATCCTCAGAAAAAATATGAATGTTAATATTACCTTAATCCTTTATTTTAAAGGTTTAGTAGTAGTATCAAATCGAGGGCATAATACTGTTTTTATTTTGTAAGATTTACAACAACAAAAAAGGCAGGGCATAGATTTGCTCTACGAAACATTATTAGCTTAATTTTGCACTTTTATTCATCTTATTTGACACGGTTCTGATAATGAGACTTTTAAAGACGATATGAACTATTTGAAACATCCGAAAACTGTGCACTTCACAGCAGAACCCCTTTCACCCCATTGTAGTAGTTCTTCAAAATTTGACTTACATAATCAAAAGAAAGGCATTTTGCCTGAATAACCTTTTAAAATAATCTTCACACAGAGAATACTCTTACTTAAATTGTAGGTAACGAAAATTTTTTAGCAATCTCTTTTAATATCAACAAGAGTTTTAATATTATTTGGCTTTCGTTGAAGCCTTAATTGAGACACGGATGTAAGATAGTCAAAATAACGAATGAGGCAGTCCAATGAGACATATTTTTACGTACAAAATTACAATTTTATATCGGGACTAAGATGTTTTGTTTAACGCAAACAGAAAGATGCATAGCTTGTCTCTTATGTTTACCGTTCCCACACGACGCAGAGAATCATCCACTAGAAGTTGTTCTCTTAAAACTTTACATCAACATCCATTTCCGGACGGGTATTACATCCGCCGTGCTTAATACATCAAATATTAACAGTGCCTCTCCCGGGGCGACCCCATTATATTCCATCCGTACGCCGCCGCCGCCGCCGCCGCCACCGCCACCGCTCGCCGCTGCACTGCCGCAGCGGCAGTACTAGCGCTCTCTGGAAACAAACGAGAAGCGCGCCGTGCCAACTGCCAAGGGCGCCGCGCAACGGCGGGAATCGGAAACACATTGAAACAACAACAATAATCATTTCGACTGAGTCCTCAGGCGATGAGGTTCTCCCCGGCGCCGCGCGGCCCCGCGTGTCTTCTTGGAAGTCTGCGCAATATTCCCGAAAGCATTCGCGCGACAGGGAGGGGATTGTGTGAAGCGGGCAAGACACAGCCCTTCGAATTCCTTTAACGTTTTCCCGGCGCTGCTTAACGAAGGGCGAAATGTATGTTGGAAACAAAAGAACTGCTGACAGCGTTGTTGCGTGCGGCGAAGTCCTTTGGAGAAGTTTCTCGACGAGTTGGGGCCGATGTAATGCGCGAGTAAGACTTGCGGATTGCTAACTCGAATTATGTAAAGAGAGATAATGAAGCCGACACTGCATTTCATTACATACCCGTTGGAAGACTCGTGCTTTAGGTCTATCTAACAGAATTAGCGAGGCCGTACACATATGGCGGTATGAAAATCATGGCAGCAAAAACAATGAAAGAGAGATTGGCAATCCAATCATTACTTGATGGAATGATTGAATTATCCTCATTAATGCCAAACAAGTGAAAATAAATGCATTACTCTGTGTAATGGACACGTGCCTCCAATACGTTTCCGAATGGCTTGGAGAGAAACTAATGAATTGGAAAATACCATAAATAGATACAGTACAAGGTGTTTGTACCGCTGAACTTATTAACAGCTTTTCAACTACTTATGTTAATGAACAGTTTAGTAATAATTCTAAAGTATATCAAATAAAAATTTAAAATATTCAAGGTACTATTTTAACTGCAACAATCTAGCAGGTATTGTTTAAATAACCTGATACCACATTGAGAACAATACAAAACCCGACCATTAAGTTAAGAAATATCTATCACGTCTTGTTTATTTATGAATCATCTCTAAATTACAAAAGTTCGCACACTTCTAACTTCTAAATACATGTACCTTTGATTTATAATCTGCGGAGCTGTGCAAAGAGAGTTTCGAATACAAAATTCTCTTTCTCATCTCACTTAAGTTTCACCACTAGATAGAAAACATGACCAGAAAAATAATTTAGACACATTGGCTAAGAACACAGTCAGTTCTATTTATCATGAAAATTTGACCAAAATGTGGATTATACCCCAGTTGGTTTTCTTGTCTATCCATTGACAATCTTATTCGGGGTTTACGTTTCTTTACTTTTAAAACTTCGAATCTTGTGCCGTATGAACGTCAGTTAAAAAGCATCTGCAATAAACTGCTTGTTAAGTGACAAACTTTTCAAAATTTTCTGTAACATTTATTTCTGGCCGGATTGAAACTTAAACATATTCTTAATACTTTTCAATTTAATATTGACGTATACTCGTATTACAGACTGCATTACATTTCTTGTACACACCTCATAAAGACTCTAATACTTCTGTAGAACCGCCAATTAAACGTACGAGTTTCGCCAGTAAGTTCTCATTTCAGGTTCTGTCTGTCAGGTTTTGAATCCACTGCCTCAAGAAAATTCTGCTGAAATCGGCAACTTGAGATGTTGGGTGGCTCATATTTCACCAGAAGGCAAGGAAGACACTCACGCAAGAAACGAAGGTTGTGACCAGTTGTCACAGGCCGTAGTTTCTTTTTGACACTCGCGTCAAAGAGGATTCATGCAACTGAAGCGTTGTGTGGCAGAGAGCGATTTCTTACTGAACTCAACTGTATTTGGAATTTTGAAAAATATACGCCATTGAAAAATAATGTGACTACAAGAAATTGTAACTACAAGTAATGTAATTCAATATCATATATGGTGTAAATTTATTATAATTTTCTCTGGCGTTCTTTGGAAACTTTGGTGACCCAAAGTATACGTTACTCTCGCAAACTAATAAAAATACCCAAGGGAATATTTGCCCTCATAGCAACAATGTATGGAAGTGTGTACTATAACGGTTTCGTGCTTTTTCTTAAAAACAAAAAATTAAACCATTAACTTGTATATTTTATGTCGAAATAGAGAGTGAGTCAGAACCAGAGGGCGCATTATCAGGAGGCCTATTTCACCCCGCACTTAAACACTCAATCAGTGATCGCGCTGCATTGCGAACTCTCAATAAATCACGTAGCGATCGGAGGGTAGAAAATTGCCAGCAATTGGGAACACCAGAAACGATATTTTGCCCTTCCATGACAGAGTGTTTTGATTCATTCGCCTGGTGCGGGCTTCACCTCTCGTTTAGCAGTGGCCGCGGGGACGCTCACACGTGCAAGGGAGGCACCAACACATGAAAGCGTTGCTTCAACATGCACGCACCATTCACGAGAAACGAGAATCGTTTTGTGTGGGCGGGATTAACAAAGGGGGAAGTGCTAAGCATACATACTCGGTTTTGGTTCTTCAAAATCCCAGACTTTCTGATGACAATAAGCGTTATTAATTGGGTCTTCTACGGGAGATGTGAATGGAATTTGTAGTTGTTTCGTAAATTTGTTCGAAATAGCATAACGACTAAGCTAATAAATAATATTGAAAAAAATAATGATGATATTAATATATTATTAATTTAAATATTAATGAAAAATTGTATTAATCTACACGTAATATTTCTTCAACCTTTTCATAATTTTTATGTATTAAACGTTTTCTCCGCTTACGTTAATATTTTTCGCTTTTTTGCGATAGTTCTCATTAAATTGTGAGAGAATTAGTTTTTCTGACTAGCCATATAGTTTCAAGTATTTTCCTCTAATAACTACTATTCGATTACCCAAAAGCTGTTAATATTTGCGACTTTATTTGCAATTGAACGTGTGCATCAGTAATTTGAGTATGAAACAATACTCGTGATGGTTTAAAGGTATCAAAGGTCTCAGTAATTGACTGATGCAGTGAATTACATTTCCCCGATCTCCAAAATCATTTTCGTTTGTGTGTACGTGATTAGAATTGGAAACGTAAGAGCACGGAACGCAACTTCAAGAG